>CAKNXH010067149.1:0-13692 GCA_932178445.1 Andricus quercusramuli | reverse complement strand
AAAGAGCAAGGAGGCTGAAGAGTCCAAGAGTTTGGAAACTAGAAACAATTTGGCTTCGAGGCTTTATCTTCTTTCTGAAGGGATTCCCCGAGATTCCACTAGTAGAAATGATAGTAAAAAAGATGCGGATAAGAGGAAAGAGGATGAGAAAAGATCGAGAGATAAGGAGAAGTACGAGAGAGAGAGATCTGAGAATGATAATTATAAGGATAAATTTTTAAGGGAAAGATATGAGAAGGACAAGTATAAGGAGAAACTGGAAAGAGAAAGACACGATAGGGATAAATTTAATCAGGAATGGTACAAACAGGAAAGGGACAAATTCGAGAAGTTTGAGAGAGAAAAGTACGAGCGAAAACACGAAAAGGACAGACTCGATAGGAAAAGGTCGCGAAGGTCGCTGAGCTTTAGTCCTGAAAGACCTAGAAAGTTCTTCGATAAAAGGGAAAGTAGGAGAGGATTTAGGGACGAATTTAATATCCGAGGGAGAGGAAGATACGACAGGTTCAATCGAAAGGTAGATTTGCGACAGAAAATCACCAGACCGGGACAGGAAAAGTTCATTTCCGACACTTATCAGTCTCGAGAGGGGAGGGAGATACCGAGGAATGATTTTGGGAGAAGCCGAAGCAATAGTTGTGAAAAAGACAAGAAGCAATCGTGGAAGGAGAAGGGAGGTTCGAATTCGAGAAGCAGAAGCAATAGCAAGGATAAAAATTGTCGAGAAATCGAATTTCGAAAGAGAGTTTTCAGTTCTGGAAGAAGCAGAAGCAACAGCAATGACAAGCATCACAAAATTGTGGATAGGAGAATTACAGTTAAAGATTATAAGGAAAGGACAGATAAGGCATTGCTGGAAGGAAATTCCTCTGAGATAACTAGAAGTAAAGATATTGATCAGAGGATGGAAGAGAAGAAACGAATTCTGGAAATGCAGAAGGCTAGATTAGAAATGGAGTTGAGTAAGCTCGACGAGAGAAGTAGAAGTAGTAGCAGTGAAAAAGAGTGCAAATTGAGCAGTAGAGAAAAAGATGAAGAGGTGGTGTCTAAGGAACGTAAATTTTCGAATTCATTCAAGAAATTTATGAAGAAGGACTTGGAAGAGGGAGAACTTTCTGACTCTTCAATTTCGTGTTTCAATTCTTCTCAGATTCATGGAACAGAAAGGAAAGTATCTCAAATCCCGTTAATTCCTGAAAAGAAGAGAGAAGAGAATAAAAAGAGTTTAGAAAAGACTCATATTGAAAAGTCGATTAAGTCAAAGGTAGAGGAAGGAAGTAAAATAGAAGATACAACAAAATTATCGAAGCAAGTAAGAGAAGCAGAGTCTCTTTCGGTGAATAAAGTTCTAGTTGATGATAGCAGGAAACTAGAAATTCCAGAAAGAACTCTAATTGAGAAATGTCGAGATGAAATTGATTCAATTAAAAAGGAAATTTCGCCTGCACCTCAGTCACAGAATAAAAACGAAGTACCTAGTGTTAAAATGGACACACTTTGCAAACCAGTTGAAAAAGTTGATTCCGTTCAATTTTCTGCAGCTGATTCGGATAAAAAATTGGATTCAGGACTTGTTAAACCCGATGCTATAGAGAAACATGTACAAAGTCTTGATTCATTTATTGAGTCTGCAGAGCAGGTTTTGGAGGAAAACAAAATGGAAGGAAACTTAATAGAACAATTGGCAAGAAAAGCTAAGGAGAAATTCCAGGAAGAATTGGAGAAAGAGCTAAAGGAAGTGCAAAGACTGGCTCTGGAAGCAGAGAAAAATATTAATCTTGAACCCAAAAAAGAGGATCCGAATAAAAAAGAGGATCTGAATAAAAAAGAGGATCTGAATAAAAATGAGGATCTGAATAAAAATGAGGGAAAGAAGAAGAAACTATCGAAATGTATGAAAGATCTTTTTAGTCCAGTGAAGGAAAGGAAAAACCCGAAAAGAGGTGAATCCAAGGAAAGAAAAGAGGAAAATGAATCGAGTCCAGCGAAAGAGAAGAAAAGTAGACGTAGAGTATCGAAGGGGAAAGAAGAAGGGGAAATTTTGAGTCCTTTGAAACAAAAGAAAAAGCAAAAAAGGAGTGAGTCTAAGAAAAGAGACGGAAAAGAAGAATTCACTTCTGTAGAAAATACGGAAAGTAAAGTGGAAGCGATGGGAGAGGGAGAAATTAAAAAAGTTGAAGATTTAGAAATTAAAGCTCACAATGAAGATGTCGAAATTAAAGCTCACAATGAAGATGTCGAAATTAAAAGCGAACAAGAATCGAGTTCAGTGAAGGAGCAGAAAAATAAACGGATAGTATCGAAGGAAATTGAAGAAGGGAAAATTTCGTGTCCTTTGGAAGAAAAGAAAAAGCAGAACGAATCTACGGAAAGAGACGGAAAAGAAGTTACTCCGGTGGAAGATGCAGAAAGTAAAGTGCAAAACATAGAGGTAGAAATTAAAAACCAAATTAAAGAAAATGTAGAAATTAAAACTCAGAATCAAGAAGATACCGAAATTATAAAGAAAGAATCGATTCCAGTGAAGGAGAAGAAAATTAGACGGAGAGTACCGAAGGAAAAAGGACAAATTTCGAGTCCTTTGAAAGAAAAGAAAAAGCAGAAACGAAATAAATCCAAGGAAGGAGACGGAAAAGAAGTTTCCACTCCGGTAAAAGATACAGAAAGTGAAGTGCAAAAGATGAAGGCTGTAATTAAAGAAGATCTAGTAATTGAAACTCAGAATAAAGATACCGAAATTAAAGAGGATACCAAAATTAAAGAGGATACCAAAATTAAAGAGGAAAAAGAAGAAAGGGGAAATTCGAGACCTTTGGAAGAAAAGAAAAATGAAAAACAAAACGAATCTAAGGAAGGAGGCGGAAAAGAAGTTTCTACTCTCGTAGAAGATCTAGAAAGTAAAGTACAAATTGTAGGAGAGACAGAAATTAAAACACAGAATAAAGAAGATACCGAAATTAAAGAGGAGAAAGAATCGATTCCAGTGAAGGAGAAGAAAACTAAACGGAAAGTATCGAAGGAAAAAGAAGAGAAGGAAATTTCGAGTTCTTTGGAAGAAAAGAAAAAGAAACAAAATGAATCTAAGGAAAGAAACAAAAAAGAAATTTCCACTCCGGTAGACGATACAGAAATTAAAGAAGATATACGGAGAGTATCGAAGGAAAAAGAAGGGAAAATTTCGAGTCCTTTGGAAGAAAAGAATCAAAACGAATCTATGGAAAGGGACGAAAAAGAAGTTTCTACTCCGGTAGAAAATGCAGAAAGTAAAGTGCAAAACATAGGAGAGGCAGAAATTAAAGAAGATTTAGAAATTAAAACTCAGAATCAAGAAGGTACCGGAATTAAAGAGGAGAAAGAATCGATGCCAGTGAAGGAGAAGAAAATTAAACGGAGAGTATCAAAGGGAAAAGAAGGAAAAATTTCGAGTCCTTTGAAAGAAAATAAAAAGGAAAGGGACGGGAAAGATGCTTCCGCTCCGGTAGAAGATATAGAAATTAAGGTGCAAACTGTAGGAGAGGCAGAAATTAAAGAAGATTTGGAAATTAAAACTCAGAATCAAGAAGATACCGAAATTAAGGAGAAGAAAGAATCGATTATAGAAAAGGAGAAGAAAAATAAGCGGAAAGTATCAAAGGAAAAAGAGGAAGGACAAATTTCGAGTCCTTTGAAAGAGAAGAAAAAGGCAGAAACGAGATGGCAGAAACGAAATGAATCTAAGGAAAAAGACAGAAAACTAGTTTCCACTCCAGTAAAAGATACAGAAATTAAAAACCAAAGTAAAGAAGATTTAGAAATTAATATTCAGAATAAAGAAGATGCCGAAATGAAAGAATCAATTCCTGTAAAGGAGAAGAAAAATAAACGGAGAGTATCGAAGGAAAAGGGAGAAATTTCGAGTCCTTTGAAAGAAAAGAAAAGGCAGAAACGAAATGAATCTAAGGAAGGAGATGGAGAAGTAGTTGCCTCTTCGGTAGAAGATACAGAAAGTGAAGTGCCAAAGATAGGAGAGACGGAAATTAAAAATAAAATAGAAGATTTAGAAATGAAAACACAGAAGGAAGGAAATACAAAACAGAAAACAGAAGAAACCAAAGCTGCGAGACCTTTGAAAGAATTGAACCCGCCAGAATCGAAAAAAGAGGATAGTAAAATGCCGAGTCCAGTGAAAATTCAGAGGGAAGAAATTGAACCGGAAGTGGAAGTGTCTTCTAATACTTCGGGTCCAGTTAAAGAGAGAAGAAAGAAAAATCAGCAGAAAGAAGCCCAAATAAAATTGACTGAAGCCCAAAAATTAAAGGATACAGAATTGAAACCGAAAGAACCGAAGAAACAGGCTCAAAAGGTGAAAGAAGTTGTTCCGGAAAAGTCTAAGTCAAAAAAAGGAGAGGAAAAACCTAAGAAGAAATTTGTGGTTGTTGTTAGAAAGAGAAGAAGACCTCCAGTATTGTCTGATTGCAATGCTTCGACGACAATAGTATCGAATGAGAATGTAATTACGAATATCAAGCTAAATAACAGCGGTGACAAAAATCTTCTTTCCTAAAAAAGGGGTTTTGCATGATTCTAATTTTTCAAATATTTAAGATTTGTTTATTTTGTATAATTTTTTTGATTATTTATTTCAAGTCGATCAAGTCACGAAAAGAAAAGTTGAAGATACGAATTTTGAATATGTAATTTTTTGTTAGTTGACAAATATTTTGACTTATAAAGTGCGCTACAGAATATAGTTCTGTATTTTAAAAGTACGTAGTTTTGAGGGTAATTTCGAGGTAACATTTAATATTTTTATCTTCATTTTTTGCTTGAATTTCTTTTTTTTTTTTCGTCGAAACGAATCTGAAAAGACCTCATTTAGCCTCGTGAAACTAAACTTGTATAGTTTTGTATTAAAATGTAAATAAAGCGAATGTTACTTTTAAGCTTTGAAAGTTTAGATGAAATATTTTTTGACTACTATGTAAAAATTGGTTGACATAAATAAACTAATTTTTGTTGTAAATCTGATCTTATTAATTCGTTCTGCAGAAACCTTGCAAGTTATAGTTTTTTAAATAGTTTTATTAATTTGACAATTAATTAATTTTAATCATTACAAAAATGATAAATTTTTAATTAGAAAAATTAATTTTCTACACCCAAAAAATAACTTCTATGAAAGTAATTTAACTCTCAATAAAAAAGTTTTAGTTTCAACCTAGAAAAAAAAAGTATTTTCAACCAAAAATGTAATTCTAAAAGATAAATTTTTAACAGAATACATGAATTTTCAACAAATTACTTGAATTTTCAACAAAAGAAGATCAATTTTTAACAAAAAATGGAATAATTAAATTTTCAGTAAAATAAAGAAATTTTCAACCAAAAAGAAAAACTAACTTTCAAGAAAATAGCACAATTTTCAACAAGAAAAGGGTTTTGAATTAAAATGATGAATCTTCCAACTTGAAAAATTGTTTTTAACAAAGAAATTTTACCTTCGAACAAATAGTTTAATTTTCTACCAAATAATTATTTAATCTTCGAAAATAAAGTTCGAATTTTCTACAAAACAAATGAATTTTCAAGAAAAAAGTTAGTATTCGACCAAATCAGATTAATTTTCTACCAAAAGTAGTTTTATTTTCAACAACAAAATAATGAGATTTTTTTACCAGAATATATAAATTTTGAAACGAAAAAAACTAATTTTGAACCAAGAAAGAACAAAAATTTCCACTAAATTGTTGAATTTTCATCAACGAAGATTTTTTAACCCAATAAATACATTTTTAATAAAATATATAAATTTCTAACGAACTACATACATTTTCAAAGAAATAGTTGAATTTTTAAACTAAAAAAAAAATCAATTTTTTACAATAATAATTAGTTTAATTTTTAAACTTTAAAACTTTAAAAGCTAGTTTAAATTTTTATTTGAAAAAAATTAATTGTCAATAAATTAAACGAATCTTCAATCCAAAAATATGAAATTCCAACAAAAAAGTTCATTTTCAACCAAATAATTCAATTTTTAGCAAGAAAATATTAATTTTCTACTGAAATTATGAATTTTCATCAAAAAAATAATTTTTATGAAATTAGTTCAACTTTCAACCAAGGAGTTAAATTTTAAATAAAAATATAATAGTTGATATTTCAACAAAAAACTATTTTAATATTAAAAAAGACGAATTTTCAATAGAACAGTTGAATCCTTAAACACAAAAGATTAATTTTTAACCAAAAAAGTTGGTTTTCTACTGAAAAAACGAATTTTGAAAATAATGTATACATTTTTAAACCAATAGTTGAATTTTCAGCCAAGAAAATTAATTTGTTATCAAAAAAGACAAATTTTCTATAAAACAGTTGAAATTTTAACCAGAAAATATGAGTTTGCAACAAAAAAATTAATTTCAAACCAAACAGTTGCATTTTTGACCAAAAAATGGATTTTCTACAGATAAGACGAATTTTCAACAAAATGTACAAATTTTTAACCAAATAGTTGAATTTTCAACCAAGAAAATTAATTTTCTACCAAAAATAGAATAGTTAAGTTTGCCTTGAAAAACATTAATTTTTAATTTAAAAAAGCGAATTTTTTACAAAGCAATCGAATTTTCATACCGAAAATGTTAATTTACCCTATGCATTTTCAAACCAAAATGATAAATTTTGAACAAAATAGTTACATTTTAAACCAAACATTTTGCAGTCAACAAAGCAAAAAAAATTTGAACCAAATTATAATTTGATAGAAAAATAATTTTTTGATGCAAAGTAGAAAGTCTTGAAAATTTTCAGTCAGTAAAAAAAGATTAAAAGTTTGAAAGAAATTTAAAAATATTTTATTAATTTTCGTAAATCTTTCAAATATTTTTTTTCAAAATTTTTAGAAATCGTTTGAAACGTTTTAAAAGCTTTTACAATTTTCTTTGAAAATTAATTTTTTTGAATCAAAAATCATTTTAAATATTCCCAGAAATCTTCAAATTTTTGGACCTTTCAAACTTCTTAAAAATCTTTGTAATTTGTTTTCAAAAACTTGAAAAATTTACGTTTTGTCACAAATTTAAAAAAATTATAATTATTTTTAATCTTTCCATAATTTCTCAACCTTGTAAATATCTTTTAAAATAGTTGGAGTTTTCTTGAAATTTTTGCCAAATCTTTTGAAATGTTGAACAAAAAATTCATTAAAAATTAAGTTTTTAAAATAAAAAATAATTTGGAATCTTCCCAGGAATCTTAAGAAGAATTTTTTATTCGTTTGAGACCTTTCAAAATTCTTAAAAAGCTTCTTTTTTTGTTCGAAATCTTCATTTTCTTTTAAATATAATACTCGAATTTTTTCTAATATTTGTTAAGCTTGCAAAATTGAAAATTTTTGCTTTAAAATCTTGTATATTCTATTTCCAAATTTTAGGAAATCATTTAAGATCTTTTGAAGTAATTTTTTTTTAATTCTGCGAAATAAAAAAAATAATAATCACCCAGATGCAAATGCAAAAATCTGCATTTTCTTTTTAATAGTTTGAAATCTTTCCTGATTAAAAAATATTTTTGTAATTATCTAGAAACTTCTGAATATATTTTAAAATGATTCGCAATTTTTTAAAAATCTTTAAAAAAATTCTGCAAAATTTTTAAAAATGCCACAAAATCTGTTGAAATATTTTTAAATATTCTCTTAAAATAATTGTTGCAAAATCATATTCAACTTTTCTATGAATCTTAAGAACTTTTCTTATCCTTTGAAAACCTTCAAAATTCTTTAAAAGATTCTAATTTTTCTGTTTGAAATCTGAAAAAACGTGTCGAAAATTATATAAATTGCCTTAGGATATTACAGAATAATTTGTTTGGAAATTTCGGAAATTTTCTCAAATGTTTTGAAACCTTTTCAAATAATATATTGATTATAATTTTTCAAAATAAAAAAAACAATTAAAATTTTCCCAAAATTTTTTTTGTAAACCTCTATAGTTTTAAAATGATCCCATTTTTTTAATTCTGCAAATTTAAAGAAATTGCTTTACAATCTTGCAGTTTTTTTTTCAAAAATTTAGGAAATCTTTGGAATTGTTTTAAAATCTTTTTAAATATTCTCTTCAAATTAATTTTTCGAAATAAAAAATCATTACAAATTTTGCAGGGAATCTTACAAATGTTTTTTTTTATGATTTTGAAAACTTTCAAAACGTAATTTTCGAAACTATGTTACGTAATTTTTGTCGATTAATTTTTGTTCGAGAGATTTTTCAGTGAAAACAATAAATTTGATCGAAAATGTAAAATGTTGAGCCAAACAAATATATTTAAACAAACCAGATGAATTTTTAACCCAGAAGATTCATTTTTTTTTTACCAAAAAAGAATTTTCAACAAATCACATCAATTTTCAAGAAAATAGATGAATTTTTTAACAAAAAGGGATTCATTGTTGACCAAAAATGGAATAGTTAATTTTTAATAAAATAAACGAATTTTCGACAAAACAGTTGAATTTTCCAGAGAAAAATATTGAAAAATTAATTTTTAACAAAAAAACTAATTTTTATCAAAGCAGTTCAATTTCCAACCAAAGATATAAATTTTGCACTAAATTTATGAATCATTATTCAAAAAAAGAATTTTTAAGAAAGCATTTTAAAGACGAATTTTCCAGAAAAAAATCTAATATTAGTTGATATTCACCTAAAAAAGATTTTCATTTTCTATAAAAAACCCATTCATTTGAACTAAAAATATTAAAAGAGATGAATTTTTAAATAAAAAAGGCGAATTTTCAACCAAGAAGATGAATTTTCAACCAGGAAGATTAATTTTTTATCACCAAAAAAGACCAATTTTTCTCAAATTACAACCAAATAGTTGAATTCTGAAACTAAAAAGGATCCATTATTGTAAAAAAATGGAATAGTTAAATTTTCATTTAAAAAAATTTTGTTCAATTAAGAAAAAAAAACGAATTTTCGACAAAACAGTTGAATTTTCTGAAAAAAAAAAAAGTTGAAATTCCAAAAAAATGTTTAAAACTTCAACCGAAAAAATGAATTTACGAAAAAAGACGATTTTCAAACAAATCAAATAAATTTGTAACCAATTCGCTGAATTTTGAGGCAAAAAGATCAATTATTAACCCAAAATAGAATAATTAAATTTTCATTGAAAAAAATTAATAATAAAAAGAATAACGATTTTTCTACAAAACAATTTAATTTCCCAAAAAATAGTTGAATTTTCTACCAAATCCTTAAGTTTTCAACTAAGAAATTAATTGCTCGTTTTTAACAGAAAAAAATAGTTTGTATAAAAGCAGTTTATTTTTCAACTAAACATAAATTTTCAACCAAAATTATGAATCTTGAACAAAAAGTTAATTTTGAAGAAAGCAGTTCAACTTTTAATTAAAGAGTTGAATTTTCAACTTAAAAATATTACTTTTCAACAAAAAATGTAATAGGTGATATTAAAAAAATATATTTTAAATTAAAACCAATTGAATTTGACTAAAAATAGTGAAACTTTCAACTAAGAGGACTAGTTTTCTAGCAATAAATACAAATTTTTAACGTATTACATTAATTTTCAACCAAATAGTTGAATTTTCAAATAAAAAAGATAAATTTTCAACAAAACAGTTAATTTTCAACCGACATATTTTAATTTTTAACCACAAAGTTTCATTTTTAACTAAAAAAGATTAAAAAAAATGAATTTTCAAACGGAAAGAACGAATGTTCAGCAAAATAGTTAAATTAAAAAAAAAAAAAATTTTTGAACAAAACAATAAATTTGGTCGAAAATGTAAAAATTTTAAGCCAAAAAAATATATTTAAACAAACCAGATGAATTTTTAGCCCAGAAGATTCATTTTTTTTTACCAAAAGAGACAAATTTTCAACAAATTACATCAATTTTCAATCAAATAGGTGAATTTTTTTAACTAAAAGGGATTCATTGTGGACCAAAAATGAAATAGTTAAATTTTCATTTAAAAAATTAATTTTTAATAAAATAAACGAATTTTCGACAAAACAGTTGAATTTTCCAGACAAAAATATGCATTTTCAACATAACAGTTGATATATATATATATATATATATATATATATATATATATATATATATATAGTAAATATTTTTAATATATTTTTTCGGCTCAAGAAAGTTAAAAAAAAATAATAATGGAAAAATAATGGAACCATTAAACAACATTTTGAACAAAAAAGATGAATTTTTAACCTGAAATTCAATAGTTGACTTCTTAACCCAAATGAATGATCTTCCAATTTGAATTTTCAATAAACATTAAATAAATACTGGAAATTTTTCTTATCAAACAATAGCTGGCTGAAGAATTAAAATAATTTATGCACAGCCCCCAAGGGGATGAGATTTTATATTTACAACCCTAAAAAAACGGGAATCGGGTCAAAGAAAATTAGTGGACACCATGAAAAAAAAAAGATAAACCTAGGTCTGGATTTCAGAAGGAAGTTCTCATCCCCTAAAATAAGTTCACGCGTCGCCCTTATTCTTAATTCAGTCTCGACTCGAAAGCCCCGTCATTGTATTCCTGGGCTTCTGATCATCCCCTCGAGCTGCTCCCCTTTCTAATCCGCTGACTTTTTTTTTCATCGCAGCTCCCTGGTACCTAGTATATGCAAGGCTCAGAACGGGTTACTTTTTAGTAACTTGAGTTACTTTTTTGATCCGTGGTTACTAAAAAGTTACTTATTTTATGAAAAGGTTACTTCTGGTTACATTTTTTGCCCGAAATAAGGCAATTAATTAATTATTATTATCATTATACCATTAAGCCATTTCCCTTTCGGGGTAGGCGTGACTTGCTCGGTTGGAAAATAGTGAATAGGTAGGTATATAGGTATAAAGTAGGTCGGTGCATGGGTATCTGGTATATAGGTATATAGGTGTTAGTTATTGATGTTTATAGATGTTTTAGATTGATCTGGAGTTTTCGTGTTATTTATTTAAATGACACGTTCATTCCGCAATACTGCTCCGATCCAGGTTGCTGATCAATCTCTCTAGCGATCACCCCAAGTGAGGAGCCTCATAAAATTGTTATGTATGGTTCCCCACTTGGGCCCATTATAGTGTCCAAGGTCTTTGTTTCAGGCGCCATTCACTCTATTGTCACCCTGTTTACAAACTATTTGTTGCCACACTTGTCTGTCCTGGCATACTACTCTAGCTTCCTTCACGTCCATGCATTTTTTCATGGAAGCTCTTGTGTTCCTATGGCTTCTTATGTCTCTTCGGATTATTGTCTCATTCACAGATTCTAACCATTCTTTCGGCGGTCTACCTCTGGGCATTCTGCCATTTACTTTACCTTTATACACTTGCTTGGTCAGTCGTTCATCTTTCATTCTTTCAAGATGTCCGAACCATCTTAACTGATTTCTTTCCCATAAATGTCAACTAGTGTCTCTCCTGTACCACATTCTTTGAGGATTGTCTCGTTTCGGACTTTGTCCATCAGTGTTTTTCCGCATATTATACGCAGAGGTTTCATGCCGATCACGTTGATTTTACTCCTGTCCTTTTCTTGACAGGTCCATGTCTCGCTACCGTATAGTACAGTTGGTACGAATATGGAATTATGTATGGCCATTTTAGCTTTTTTTGATATGTTTTTATTCGTGAGGATGGACCCTGCTCTACCGATAACCTGCTTACCCTTATTTATGCGCCTATCTAATTCCCCATCTATTTTTCCGTCGTTAGTGAATAGACTACCTAGATATACGTACTTGTCAACTTGTTCTAATTTCTCATCATTTAGGACTGTGTTGCATATTGTTTTCTCACTTTTTCCCTCAAACACCATGACTTTCGTTTTATTCACGTTAATTTTGAGGTCCATGTTCTTCATGCTTGTATTAAGTTTATTCAACATTCTTTGCAAGTCTTCGACTGATTCTGCCATAACAATCTTGTCATCTGCGAAAGCCAACCCACGTACCTTGACGGTTTCGAGATTTACACCTTTTTCGTCGAAGAGGGCAGTTCTAAGACACTTATCCATGAATATGATAAAAAGCCACGAGGACATAACGCATCCTTGTTTCACGCCTTGCATAATATCGAACCATTCACTCTTTTTCCCATTTACCCTTACACTCGCTTTACTACCTGTATATATTGTTTTTATTGCTTGTAGGAGCCCTCCATTCACTCCATACTCTTTAAGGACTTCCCAAAGTTTACTTCTATTTACCGTGTCGAATGCTTTTTCTAGATCGATAAATGCACAGAAGACTTTAAATTCCTACTCTCAAGCTTTTTTCTGTGATCTGTCTTAGGCTAAATATCTGATCTTTACATGACCTTCCTGGCATAAATCCACTTTGGACTTCCCATATCTTCTCTTCTGTAATTTCCATTACCCTATTGGTACGATAATCGCTTTTCTCCAATCGTCTGGAACTTCGCCTGTCTCGAAACATAAATTTATCAATTCGCACAACCTGTGAGGTATGTACTCGCCAAAGTATTTCAGCATTTTAGCGCTAATACTGTCTATACCAGCAGCCTTACAGTTTTCCAAGTACTTAATTATATCTCTGACCTCAGTGACACAGACTTTTTCAATTGGGTTTTCTAATGCATTATATTCTATGTCGCAGTTTTGTTGTCCTATATCTTCACCTCCTAATAGTTCTTTAAAAGAGTCTTCTAAAGCGTCTACTATCCCGTCTATATCGTATAGCACTTCACCTGTGCTGTTTCTCATGCTGCCTAACTTTGTACTTTTACTTCCCTCCACCTTTTCAAATATGAGTTTCTTGCATCCTACAGAGACGCTTTGTATTTTCTTCTCCTTTTGTGTTCTAATTTTATCTTTACTTTCCTTGAATAATCGTTTAACTATCCTATTTTTGTGTTTGTAATCATTCTTGAGCCTATTTCTCTCGTCGTCGCTAAGACCTGTGATGTTCAGCGCTTTCTTGTATGCTTCTTTCTTTTCTTTTCGGGCTGCCTCAATTTCATCATTCCACCATGCATCACCAGACATTCTTCCTACAACCACCGTACCACACACTTTAGTCGCAGTTTTAACAATGGTATCCCGTAATAAAGCCCACGCGTCCTCTATATCTTTATTGTTTTCAAGCGGCTCCCAAATTGCCTTATCTATGCGTTCGTTTATCTTATTCTGAAAATCTATTTATACTTCCGGTTTCTGTAAATTTTTGACCTTGATTCGCGTTTGTTTCGTTTGTTTGGTTCTCTTCCTTCTCCATCCCCGCCCTAAGTTTATCTTGGTGACTGGAATTCAGGAATTTTCTTATTCAGAAATTTTATTATTCGGGAATATTCAAATTCGCAAATATTATAAACTGTTCGGGAATTTTCCCATTCGGGAATTTTATTATAAAGAAATTTCATGCTTCGCGAATTTTGAAATTCGGGAATCTTATTATTCAGAAATGTTATTATTCGGGAATATTCAAATTCGGGAATACTATAAACTGTTCGGAAATTTTTCAATTCGCGAACTTTTTCATTCAGAAATTTTATTATTCGGGAATTTTATTATTGGAAAATTTTCCAATTCGGAAATTTTATTATTCTGGAATTTTAATATTGAGCAATTTTATTATTCGGGAATATTATAAATCTGTTTGGGAATTTTCCAATTCGCGAATTTTATTATTCAGAAATTTTATT
>CAKNXH010067148.1:0-13833 GCA_932178445.1 Andricus quercusramuli | reverse complement strand
AAAGAGCAAGGAGGCTGAAGAGTCCAAGAGTTTGGAAACTAGAAACAGTTTGGCTTCGAGGCTTTATCTTCTTTCTGAAGGGATTCCCCGAGATTCCACTAGTAGAAATGATAGTAAAAAAGATGCGGATAAGAGGAAAGAGGATGAGAAAAGATCGAGAGATAAGGAGAAGTACGAGAGAGAGAGATCTGAGAATGATAATTATAAGGATAAATTTTTAAGGGAAAGATATGAGAAGGACAAGTATAAGGAGAAACTGGAAAGAGAAAGACACGATAGGGATAAATTTAATCAGGAATGGTACAAACAGGAAAGGGACAAATTCGAGAAGTTTGAGAGAGAAAAGTACGAGCGAAAACACGAAAAGGACAGACTCGATAGGAAAAGGTCGCGAAGGTCGCTGAGCTTTAGTCCTGAAAGACCTAGAAAGTTCTTCGATAAAAGGGAAAGTAGGAGAGGATTTAGGGACGAATTTAATATCCGAGGGAGAGGAAGATACGACAGGTTCAATCGAAAGGTAGATTTGCGACAGAAAATCACCAGACCGGGACAGGAAAAGTTCATTTCCGACACTTATCAGTCTCGAGAGGGGAGGGAGATACCGAGGAATGATTTTGGGAGAAGCCGAAGCAATAGTTGTGAAAAAGACAAGAAGCAATCGTGGAAGGAGAAGGGAGGTTCGAATTCGAGAAGCAGAAGCAATAGCAAGGATAAAAATTGTCGAGAAATCGAATTTCGAAAGAGAGTTTTCAGTTCTGGAAGAAGCAGAAGCAACAGCAATGACAAGCATCACAAAATTGTGGATAGGAGAATTACAGTTAAAGATTATAAGGAAAGGACAGATAAGGCATTGCTGGAAGGAAATTCCTCTGAGATAACTAGAAGTAAAGATATTGATCAGAGGATGGAAGAGAAGAAACGAATTCTGGAAATGCAGAAGGCTAGATTAGAAATGGAGTTGAGTAAGCTCGACGAGAGAAGTAGAAGTAGTAGCAGTGAAAAAGAGTGCAAATTGAGCAGTAGAGAAAAAGATGAAGAGGTGGTGTCTAAGGAACGTAAATTTTCGAATTCATTCAAGAAATTTATGAAGAAGGACTTGGAAGAGGGAGAACTTTCTGACTCTTCAATTTCGTGTTTCAATTCTTCTCAGATTCATGGAACAGAAAGGAAAGTATCTCAAATCCCGTTAATTCCTGAAAAGAAGAGAGAAGAGAATAAAAAGAGTTTAGAAAAGACTCATATTGAAAAGTCGATTAAGTCAAAGGTAGAGGAAGGAAGTAAAATAGAAGATACAACAAAATTATCGAAGAAAGTAAGAGAAGCAGAGTCTCTTTCGGTGAATAAAGTTCTAGTTGATGATAGCAGGAAACTAGAAATTCCAGAAAGAACTCTAATTGAGAAATGTCGAGATGAAATTGATTCAATTAAAAAGGAAATTTCGCCTGCACCTCAGTCACAGAATAAAA
Organism: Andricus quercusramuli; assembly: GCA_932178445.1. Classification (NCBI taxonomy): domain Eukaryota; kingdom Metazoa; phylum Arthropoda; class Insecta; order Hymenoptera; family Cynipidae; genus Andricus; species Andricus quercusramuli. The sequence goes on along the minus strand of CAKNXH010067148.1, from coordinate 12,367 downwards.
ACGAAGTACCTAGTGTTAAAATGGACACACTTTGCAAACCAGTTGAAAAAGTTGATTCCGTTCAATTTTCTGCAGCTGATTCGGATAAAAAATTGGATTCAGGACTTGTTAAACCCGATGCTATAGAGAAACATGTACAAAGTCTTGATTCATTTATTGAGTCTGCAGAGCAGGTTTTGGAGGAAAACAAAATGGAAGGAAACTTAATAGAACAATTGGCAAGAAAAGCTAAGGAGAAATTCCAGGAAGAATTGGAGAAAGAGCTAAAGGAAGTGCAAAGACTGGCTCTGGAAGCAGAGAAAAATATTAATCTTGAACCCAAAAAAGAGGATCCGAATAAAAAAGAGGATCTGAATAAAAAAGAGGATCTGAATAAAAATGAGGATCTGAATAAAAATGAGGGAAAGAAGAAGAAACTATCGAAATGTATGAAAGATCTTTTTAGTCCAGTGAAGGAAAGGAAAAACCCGAAAAGAGGTGAATCCAAGGAAAGAAAAGAGGAAAATGAATCGAGTCCAGCGAAAGAGAAGAAAAGTAGACGTAGAGTATCGAAGGGGAAAGAAGAAGGGGAAATTTTGAGTCCTTTGAAACAAAAGAAAAAGCAAAAAAGGAGTGAGTCTAAGAAAAGAGACGGAAAAGAAGAATTCACTTCTGTAGAAAATACGGAAAGTAAAGTGGAAGCGATGGGAGAGGGAGAAATTAAAAAAGTTGAAGATTTAGAAATTAAAGCTCACAATGAAGATGTCGAAATTAAAGCTCACAATGAAGATGTCGAAATTAAAAGCGAACAAGAATCGAGTTCAGTGAAGGAGCAGAAAAATAAACGGATAGTATCGAAGGAAATTGAAGAAGGGAAAATTTCGTGTCCTTTGGAAGAAAAGAAAAAGCAGAACGAATCTACGGAAAGAGACGGAAAAGAAGTTACTCCGGTGGAAGATGCAGAAAGTAAAGTGCAAAACATAGAGGTAGAAATTAAAAACCAAATTAAAGAAAATGTAGAAATTAAAACTCAGAATCAAGAAGATACCGAAATTATAAAGAAAGAATCGATTCCAGTGAAGGAGAAGAAAATTAGACGGAGAGTACCGAAGGAAAAAGGACAAATTTCGAGTCCTTTGAAAGAAAAGAAAAAGCAGAAACGAAATAAATCCAAGGAAGGAGACGGAAAAGAAGTTTCCACTCCGGTAAAAGATACAGAAAGTGAAGTGCAAAAGATGAAGGCTGTAATTAAAGAAGATCTAGTAATTGAAACTCAGAATAAAGATACCGAAATTAAAGAGGATACCAAAATTAAAGAGGATACCAAAATTAAAGAGGAAAAAGAAGAAAGGGGAAATTCGAGACCTTTGGAAGAAAAGAAAAATGAAAAACAAAACGAATCTAAGGAAGGAGGCGGAAAAGAAGTTTCTACTCTCGTAGAAGATCTAGAAAGTAAAGTACAAATTGTAGGAGAGACAGAAATTAAAACACAGAATAAAGAAGATACCGAAATTAAAGAGGAGAAAGAATCGATTCCAGTGAAGGAGAAGAAAACTAAACGGAAAGTATCGAAGGAAAAAGAAGAGAAGGAAATTTCGAGTTCTTTGGAAGAAAAGAAAAAGAAACAAAATGAATCTAAGGAAAGAAACAAAAAAGAAATTTCCACTCCGGTAGACGATACAGAAATTAAAGAAGATATACGGAGAGTATCGAAGGAAAAAGAAGGGAAAATTTCGAGTCCTTTGGAAGAAAAGAATCAAAACGAATCTATGGAAAGGGACGAAAAAGAAGTTTCTACTCCGGTAGAAAATGCAGAAAGTGAAGTGCAAAACATAGGAGAGGCAGAAATTAAAGAAGATTTAGAAATTAAAACTCAGAATCAAGAAGGTACCGGAATTAAAGAGGAGAAAGAATCGATGCCAGTGAAGGAGAAGAAAATTAAACGGAGAGTATCAAAGGGAAAAGAAGGAAAAATTTCGAGTCCTTTGAAAGAAAATAAAAAGGAAAGGGACGGGAAAGATGCTTCCGCTCCGGTAGAAGATATAGAAATTAAGGTGCAAACTGTAGGAGAGGCAGAAATTAAAGAAGATTTGGAAATTAAAACTCAGAATCAAGAAGATACCGAAATTAAGGAGAAGAAAGAATCGATTATAGAAAAGGAGAAGAAAAATAAGCGGAAAGTATCAAAGGAAAAAGAGGAAGGACAAATTTCGAGTCCTTTGAAAGAGAAGAAAAAGGCAGAAACGAGATGGCAGAAACGAAATGAATCTAAGGAAAAAGACAGAAAACTAGTTTCCACTCCAATAAAAGATACAGAAATTAAAAACCAAAGTAAAGAAGATTTAGAAATTAATATTCAGAATAAAGAAGATGCCGAAATGAAAGAATCAATTCCTGTAAAGGAGAAGAAAAATAAACGGAGAGTATCGAAGGAAAAGGGAGAAATTTCGAGTCCTTTGAAAGAAAAGAAAAGGCAGAAACGAAATGAATCTAAGGAAGGAGATGGAGAAGTAGTTGCCTCTTCGGTAGAAGATACAGAAAGTGAAGTGCCAAAGATAGGAGAGACGGAAATTAAAAATAAAATAGAAGATTTAGAAATGAAAACACAGAAGGAAGGAAATACAAAACAGAAAACAGAAGAAACCAAAGCTGCGAGACCTTTGAAAGAATTGAACCCGCCAGAATCGAAAAAAGAGGATAGTAAAATGCCGAGTCCAGTGAAAATTCAGAGGGAAGAAATTGAACCGGAAGTGGAAGTGTCTTCTAATACTTCGGGTCCAGTTAAAGAGAGAAGAAAGAAAAATCAGCAGAAAGAAGCCCAAATAAAATTGACTGAAGCCCAAAAATTAAAGGATACAGAATTGAAACCGAAAGAACCGAAGAAACAGGCTCAAAAGGTGAAAGAAGTTGTTCCGGAAAAGTCTAAGTCAAAAAAAGGAGAGGAAAAACCTAAGAAGAAATTTGTGGTTGTTGTTAGAAAGAGAAGAAGACCTCCAGTATTGTCTGATTGCAATGCTTCGACGACAATAGTATCGAATGAGAATGTAATTACGAATATCAAGCTAAATAACAGCGGTGACAAAAATCTTCTTTCCTAAAAAAGGGGTTTTGCATGATTCTAATTTTTCAAATATTTAAGATTTGTTTATTTTGTATAATTTTTTTGATTATTTATTTCAAGTCGATCAAGTCACGAAAAGAAAAGTTGAAGATACGAATTTTGAATATGTAATTTTTTGTTAGTTGACAAATATTTTGACTTATAAAGTGCGCTACAGAATATAGTTCTGTATTTTAAAAGTACGTAGTTTTGAGGGTAATTTCGAGGTAACATTTAATATTTTTATCTTCATTTTTTGCTTGAATTTCTTTTTTTTTTTTCGTCGAAACGAATCTGAAAAGACCTCATTTAGCCTCGTGAAACTAAACTTGTATAGTTTTGTATTAAAATGTAAATAAAGCGAATGTTACTTTTAAGCTTTGAAAGTTTAGATGAAATATTTTTTGACTACTATGTAAAAATTGGTTGACATAAATAAACTAATTTTTGTTGTAAATCTGATCTTATTAATTCGTTCTGCAGAAACCTTGCAAGTTATAGTTTTTTAAATAGTTTTATTAATTTGACAATTAATTAATTTTAATCATTACAAAAATGATAAATTTTTAATTAGAAAAATTAATTTTCTACACCCAAAAAATAACTTCTATGAAAGTAATTTAACTCTCAATAAAAAAGTTTTAGTTTCAACCTAGAAAAAAAAAGTATTTTCAACCAAAAATGTAATTCTAAAAGATAAATTTTTAACAGAATACATGAATTTTCAACAAATTACTTGAATTTTCAACAAAAGAAGATCAATTTTTAACAAAAAATGGAATAATTAAATTTTCAGTAAAATAAAGAAATTTTCAACCAAAAAGAAAAACTAACTTTCAAGAAAATAGCACAATTTTCAACAAGAAAAGGGTTTTGAATTAAAATGATGAATCTTCCAACTTGAAAAATTGTTTTTAACAAAGAAATTTTACCTTCGAACAAATAGTTTAATTTTCTACCAAATAATTATTTAATCTTCGAAAATAAAGTTCGAATTTTCTACAAAACAAATGAATTTTCAAGAAAAAAGTTAGTATTCGACCAAATCAGATTAATTTTCTACCAAAAGTAGTTTTATTTTCAACAACAAAATAATGAGATTTTTTTACCAGAATATATAAATTTTGAAACGAAAAAAACTAATTTTGAACCAAGAAAGAACAAAAATTTCCACTAAATTGTTGAATTTTCATCAACGAAGATTTTTTAACCCAATAAATACATTTTTAATAAAATATATAAATTTCTAACGAACTACATACATTTTCAAAGAAATAGTTGAATTTTTAAACTAAAAAAAAAATCAATTTTTTACAATAATAATTAGTTTAATTTTTAAACTTTAAAACTTTAAAAGCTAGTTTAAATTTTTATTTGAAAAAAATTAATTGTCAATAAATTAAACGAATCTTCAATCCAAAAATATGAAATTCCAACAAAAAAGTTCATTTTCAACCAAATAATTCAATTTTTAGCAAGAAAATATTAATTTTCTACTGAAATTATGAATTTTCATCAAAAAAATAATTTTTATGAAATTAGTTCAACTTTCAACCAAGGAGTTAAATTTTAAATAAAAATATAATAGTTGATATTTCAACAAAAAACTATTTTAATATTAAAAAAGACGAATTTTCAATAGAACAGTTGAATCCTTAAACACAAAAGATTAATTTTTAACCAAAAAAGTTGGTTTTCTACTGAAAAAACGAATTTTGAAAATAATGTATACATTTTTAAACCAATAGTTGAATTTTCAGCCAAGAAAATTAATTTGTTATCAAAAAAGACAAATTTTCTATAAAACAGTTGAAATTTTAACCAGAAAATATGAGTTTGCAACAAAAAAATTAATTTCAAACCAAACAGTTGCATTTTTGACCAAAAAATGGATTTTCTACAGATAAGACGAATTTTCAACAAAATGTACAAATTTTTAACCAAATAGTTGAATTTTCAACCAAGAAAATTAATTTTCTACCAAAAATAGAATAGTTAAGTTTGCCTTGAAAAACATTAATTTTTAATTTAAAAAAGCGAATTTTTTACAAAGCAATCGAATTTTCATACCGAAAATGTTAATTTACCCTATGCATTTTCAAACCAAAATGATAAATTTTGAACAAAATAGTTACATTTTAAACCAAACATTTTGCAGTCAACAAAGCAAAAAAAATTTGAACCAAATTATAATTTGATAGAAAAATAATTTTTTGATGCAAAGTAGAAAGTCTTGAAAATTTTCAGTCAGTAAAAAAAGATTAAAAGTTTGAAAGAAATTTAAAAATATTTTATTAATTTTCGTAAATCTTTCAAATATTTTTTTTCAAAATTTTTAGAAATCGTTTGAAACGTTTTAAAAGCTTTTACAATTTTCTTTGAAAATTAATTTTTTTGAATCAAAAATCATTTTAAATATTCCCAGAAATCTTCAAATTTTTGGACCTTTCAAACTTCTTAAAAATCTTTGTAATTTGTTTTCAAAAACTTGAAAAATTTACGTTTTGTCACAAATTTAAAAAAATTATAATTATTTTTAATCTTTCCATAATTTCTCAACCTTGTAAATATCTTTTAAAATAGTTGGAGTTTTCTTGAAATTTTTGCCAAATCTTTTGAAATGTTGAACAAAAAATTCATTAAAAATTAAGTTTTTAAAATAAAAAATAATTTGGAATCTTCCCAGGAATCTTAAGAAGAATTTTTTATTCGTTTGAGACCTTTCAAAATTCTTAAAAAGCTTCTTTTTTTGTTCGAAATCTTCATTTTCTTTTAAATATAATACTCGAATTTTTTCTAATATTTGTTAAGCTTGCAAAATTGAAAATTTTTGCTTTAAAATCTTGTATATTCTATTTCCAAATTTTAGGAAATCATTTAAGATCTTTTGAAATAATTTTTTTTATTCTGCAAATTAAAAAAAAAATAATCACCCATATGCAAATGAACAAATCTGCATTTTATTTTTAATAGTTTGAAATATTATTTAGAAATTTCTGAATATCTTTTAAAATGATTCGAAATTTTTTTTAAATCTTTAAAAAAATGCTGCAAAATCAAAAAAATGCCACAAAATCTGTTGAAATATTTTAAATATTTCCTTAAAATAAATGTTGCAAAATCATATTAAACTTTCCTAGGAATCTTAAGAACTTTTCATATCCTTTGAAAACCTTCAAAATTCTTTAAAAGATTCTAATTTTTCTGTTTGAAATCTGAAAAAACGTGTCGAAAATTATATAAATTGCCTTAGGATATTACAGAATAATTTGTTTGGAAATTTCGGAAATTTTCTCAAATGTTTTGAAACCTTTTCAAATAATATATTGATTATAATTTTTCAAAATAAAAAAAACAATTAAAATTTTCCCAAAATTTTTTTTGTAAACCTCTATAGTTTTAAAATGATCCCATTTTTTTAATTCTGCAAATTTAAAGAAATTGCTTTAAAATCTTGCAGTTTTTTTTTTCAAAAATTTAGGAAATCTTTGGAATTGTTTTAAAATCTTTTTAAATATTCTCTTCAAATTAATTTTTCGAAATAAAAAATCATTACAAATTTTGCAGGGAATCTTACAAATGTTTTTTTTTATGATTTTGAAAACTTTCAAAACGTAATTTTCGAAACTATCTTACGTAATTTTTGCCGACTAAATTTTGTTCGAGAGATTTTTCAGTGAAAACAATAAATTTGATCGAAAATGTAAAATGTTGAGCCAAACAAATATATTTAAACAAACCAGATGAATTTTTAACCCAGAAGATTCATTTTTTTTACCAAAAAAGAAGAATTTTCAACAAATCACATCAATTTTCAAGAAAATAGATGTATTTTTTAACAAAAAGGGATTCATTGTTGACCAAAAATGGAATAGTTAATTTTTCATTTAAAAAATTAATTTTTAATAAAATAAACGAATTTTCGACAAAACAGTTGAATTTTCCAGAGAAAAATATTGAAAAATTAATTTTTAACAAAAAAACTAATTTTTATCAAACCAGTTCAATTTTCAACCAAAGATATAAATTTTTCACTAAATTTATGAATCATGATTAAAAAAAAGAATTTTTAAGAAAGCATTTTAAAGACGAATTTTCCAGAAAAAAATCTAATATTAGTTGATATTCACCTAAAAAAGATTTTCATTTTCTATAAAAAACCCATTCATTTGAACTAAAAATATTAAAAGAGATGAATTTTTAAATAAAAAAGGCGAATTTTCAACCAAGAAGATAATAATAATAATAATAATAAATCTTTATTGAGTTCGTAACAAGAATGATATGTACATGGCAGACAGAGTTAACATAAGAACCCAAAGGGCGAGGTACAGCTTAAAGCTGCTTTCAAACCTAACCCTCAGCTGCTAAACCTAACCCTCAGATGAATTTTCAACCAGGAAGATTAATTTTTTATCACCAAAAAAGACCAATTTTTCTCAAATTACAACCAAATAGTTGAATTCTGAAACTAAAAAGGATCCATTATTGTAAAAAAATGGAATAGTTAAATTTTCATTTAAAAAAATTTTGTTCAATTAAGAAAAAAAAACGAATTTTCGACAAAACAGTTGAATTTTCTGAAAAAAAAAAAAGTTGAAATTCCAAAAAAATGTTTAAAACTTCAACCGAAAAAATGAATTTACGAAAAAAGACGATTTTCAAACAAATCAAATAAATTTGTAACCAATTCGCTGAATTTTGAGGCAAAAAGATCAATTATTAACCCAAAATAGAATAATTAAATTTTCATTGAAAAAAATTAATAATAAAAAGAATAACGATTTTTCTACAAAACAATTTAATTTCCCAAAAAATAGTTGAATTTTCTACCAAATCCTTAAGTTTTCAACTAAGAAATTAATTGCTCGTTTTTAACAGAAAAAAATAGTTTGTATAAAAGCAGTTTATTTTTCAACTAAACATAAATTTTCAACCAAAATTATGAATCTTGAACAAAAAGTTAATTTTGAAGAAAGCAGTTCAACTTTTAATTAAAGAGTTGAATTTTCAACTTAAAAATATTACTTTTCAACAAAAAATGTAATAGGTGATATTAAAAAAATATATTTTAAATTAAAACCAATTGAATTTGACTAAAAATAGTGAAACTTTCAACTAAGAGGACTAGTTTTCTAGCAATAAATACAAATTTTTAACGTATTACATTAATTTTCAACCAAATAGTTGAATTTTCAAATAAAAAAGATAAATTTTCAACAAAACAGTTAATTTTCAACCGACATATTTTAATTTTTAACCACAAAGTTTCATTTTTAACTAAAAAAGATTAAAAAAAATGAATTTTCAAACGGAAAGAACGAATGTTCAGCAAAATAGTTAAATTAAAAAAAAAAAAAATTTTTGAACAAAACAATAAATTTGGTCGAAAATGTAAAAATTTTAAGCCAAAAAAATATATTTAAACAAACCAGATGAATTTTTAGCCCAGAAGATTCATTTTTTTTTACCAAAAGAGACAAATTTTCAACAAATTACATCAATTTTCAATCAAATAGGTGAATTTTTTTAACTAAAAGGGATTCATTGTGGACCAAAAATGAAATAGTTAAATTTTCATTTAAAAAATTAATTTTTAATAAAATAAACGAATTTTCGACAAAACAGTTGAATTTTCCAGACAAAAATATGCATTTTCAACATAACAGTTGATATATATATATATATATATATATATATATATATATATATATATATATAGTAAATATTTTTAATATATTTTTTCGGCTCAAGAAAGTTAAAAAAAAATAATAATGGAAAAATAATGGAACCATTAAACAACATTTTGAACAAAAAAGATGAATTTTTAACCTGAAATTCAATAGTTGACTTCTTAACCCAAATGAATGATCTTCCAATTTGAATTTTCAATAAACATTAAATAAATACTGGAAATTTTTCTTATCAAACAATAGCTGGCTGAAGAATTAAAATAATTTATGCACAGCCCCCAAGGGGATGAGATTTTATATTTACAACCCTAAAAAAACGGGAATCGGGTCAAAGAAAATTAGTGGACACCATGAAAAAAAAAAGATAAACCTAGGTCTGGATTTCAGAAGGAAGTTCTCATCCCCTAAAATAAGTTCACGCGTCGCCCTTATTCTTAATTCAGTCTCGACTCGAAAGCCCCGTCATTGTATTCCTGGGCTTCTGATCATCCCCTCGAGCTGCTCCCCTTTCTAATCCGCTGACTTTTTTTTTCATCGCAGCTCCCTGGTACCTAGTATATGCAAGGCTCAGAACGGGTTACTTTTTAGTAACTTGAGTTACTTTTTTGATCCGTGGTTACTAAAAAGTTACTTATTTTATGAAAAGGTTACTTCTGGTTACATTTTTTGCCCGAAATAAGGCAATTAATTAATTATTATTATCATTATACCATTAAGCCATTTCCCTTTCGGGGTAGGCGTGACTTGCTCGGTTGGAAAATAGTGAATAGGTAGGTATATAGGTATAAAGTAGGTCGGTGCATGGGTATCTGGTATATAGGTATATAGGTGTTAGTTATTGATGTTTATAGATGTTTTAGATTGATCTGGAGTTTTCGTGTTATTTATTTAAATGACACGTTCATTCCGCAATACTGCTCCGATCCAGGTTGCTGATCAATCTCTCTAGCGATCACCCCAAGTGAGGAGCCTCATAAAATTGTTATGTATGGTTCCCCACTTGGGCCCATTATAGTGTCCAAGGTCTTTGTTTCAGGCGCCATTCACTCTATTGTCACCCTGTTTACAAACTATTTGTTGCCACACTTGTCTGTCCTGGCATACTACTCTAGCTTCCTTCACGTCCATGCATTTTTTCATGGAAGCTCTTGTGTTCCTATGGCTTCTTATGTCTCTTCGGATTATTGTCTCATTCACAGATTCTAACCATTCTTTCGGCGGTCTACCTCTGGGCATTCTGCCATTTACTTTACCTTTATACACTTGCTTGGTCAGTCGTTCATCTTTCATTCTTTCAAGATGTCCGAACCATCTTAACTGATTTCTTTCCCATAAATGTCAACTAGTGTCTCTCCTGTACCACATTCTTTGAGGATTGTCTCGTTTCGGACTTTGTCCATCAGTGTTTTTCCGCATATTATACGCAGAGGTTTCATGCCGATCACGTTGATTTTACTCCTGTCCTTTTCTTGACAGGTCCATGTCTCGCTACCGTATAGTACAGTTGGTACGAATATGGAATTATGTATGGCCATTTTAGCTTTTTTTGATATGTTTTTATTCGTGAGGATGGACCCTGCTCTACCGATAACCTGCTTACCCTTATTTATGCGCCTATCTAATTCCCCATCTATTTTTCCGTCGTTAGTGAATAGACTACCTAGATATACGTACTTGTCAACTTGTTCTAATTTCTCATCATTTAGGACTGTGTTGCATATTGTTTTCTCACTTTTTCCCTCAAACACCATGACTTTCGTTTTATTCACGTTAATTTTGAGGTCCATGTTCTTCATGCTTGTATTAAGTTTATTCAACATTCTTTGCAAGTCTTCGACTGATTCTGCCATAACAATCTTGTCATCTGCGAAAGCCAACCCACGTACCTTGACGGTTTCGAGATTTACACCTTTTTCGTCGAAGAGGGCAGTTCTAAGACACTTATCCATGAATATGATAAAAAGCCACGAGGACATAACGCATCCTTGTTTCACGCCTTGCATAATATCGAACCATTCACTCTTTTTCCCATTTACCCTTACACTCGCTTTACTACCTGTATATATTGTTTTTATTGCTTGTAGGAGCCCTCCATTCACTCCATACTCTTTAAGGACTTCCCAAAGTTTACTTCTATTTACCGTGTCGAATGCTTTTTCTAGATCGATAAATGCACAGAAGACTTTAAATTCCTACTCTCAAGCTTTTTTCTGTGATCTGTCTTAGGCTAAATATCTGATCTTTACATGACCTTCCTGGCATAAATCCACTTTGGACTTCCCATATCTTCTCTTCTGTAATTTCCATTACCCTATTGGTACGATAATCGCTTTTCTCCAATCGTCTGGAACTTCGCCTGTCTCGAAACATAAATTTATCAATTCGCACAACCTGTGAGGTATGTACTCGCCAAAGTATTTCAGCATTTTAGCGCTAATACTGTCTATACCAGCAGCCTTACAGTTTTCCAAGTACTTAATTATATCTCTGACCTCAGTGACACAGACTTTTTCAATTGGGTTTTCTAATGCATTATATTCTATGTCGCAGTTTTGTTGTCCTATATCTTCACCTCCTAATAGTTCTTTAAAAGAGTCTTCTAAAGCGTCTACTATCCCGTCTATATCGTATAGCACTTCACCTGTGCTGTTTCTCATGCTGCCTAACTTTGTACTTTTACTTCCCTCCACCTTTTCAAATATGAGTTTCTTGCATCCTACAGAGACGCTTTGTATTTTCTTCTCCTTTTGTGTTCTAATTTTATCTTTACTTTCCTTGAATAATCGTTTAACTATCCTATTTTTGTGTTTGTAATCATTCTTGAGCCTATTTCTCTCGTCGTCGCTAAGACCTGTGATGTTCAGCGCTTTCTTGTATGCTTCTTTCTTTTCTTTTCGGGCTGCCTCAATTTCATCATTCCACCATGCATCACCAGACATTCTTCCTACAACCACCGTACCACACACTTTAGTCGCAGTTTTAACAATGGTATCCCGTAATAAAGCCCACGCGTCCTCTATATCTTTATTGTTTTCAAGCGGCTCCCAAATTGCCTTATCTATGCGTTCGTTTATCTTATTCTGAAAATCTATTTATACTTCCGGTTTCTGTAAATTTTTGACCTTGATTCGCGTTTGTTTCGTTTGTTTGGTTCTCTTCCTTCTCCATCCCCGCCCTAAGTTTATCTTGGTGACTGGAATTCAGGAATTTTCTTATTCAGAAATTTTATTATTCGGGAATATTCAAATTCGCAAATATTATAAACTGTTCGGGAATTTTCCCATTCGGGAATTTTATTATAAAGAAATTTCATGCTTCGCGAATTTTGAAATTCGGGAATCTTATTATTCAGAAATGTTATTATTCGGGAATATTCAAATTCGGGAATACTATAAACTGTTCGGAAATTTTTCAATTCGCGAACTTTTTCATTCAGAAATTTTATTATTCGGGAATTTTATTATTGGAAAATTTTCCAATTCGGAAATTTTATTATTCTGGAATTTTAATATTGAGCAATTTTATTATTCGGGAATATTATAAATCTGTTTGGGAATTTTCCAATTCGCGAATTTTATTATTCAGAAATTTTATT
>CAKNXH010067147.1:0-18276 GCA_932178445.1 Andricus quercusramuli | reverse complement strand
CTCGTGTTGGATTATTGTTGTGTGCCAATGTGTGGATTGGAGCTTGCGATTTAGGTGGATTGGATGCTATCAGTTTTGCTGTTGTGTGGATTAAAGTGTTGCAGACTGGTTGTCTTTCAAATGTTTAAGTCTCATTCCAATCTTAAGGTCTGTAATTTCCCTCTTATTTTTGTGATCGCTATTTGATTCTCGGCTTTTTCCTCCACTCTTCAAGTGGAGGTTTTTTATGCCAGAAAATAAACTCTTTCCTTTGCAATCAAAAATTTGCCTGTTGTTATTTGAACCCCAATACGCTCCACTAGAAATTAAGTGACTGAACAACGCTCAAACAAAGATTTCAAACAAAAACTTTAAAAGCTTTAAAGAATTTTGAAAGGTTTTGAGAGAAGAAACCAATTATGATTTTTCAAAATTTCAAGAAATTGTTTGTCAATCCAGATTCATACCTGTCTATAAATTCGAATCAGTGAAAATTCACTTCTTCTCAATGAAATTTAACTCAAAATTTTGAGTTGTCCCTTTTTTTTGTTCATCTACGTCTATTGTTTTCTATCTCTGTGTCAATTCAGCCTTTTCGTCTGTCTTTCAATCCAGGCTATTTTTTCTCAAAGGGTCTCTTAGCATCGAGAATCGATGAAAAGTGGATACGTCCAAATTCACATAACCTTAAGTACAAATTTTATTTGTACTTATTACATACTTTCAATTTTTGTACTTATATATTGTAAGTATAAATTTAAGTACGTTTCGTCCTACTGTACGACACCCGAAATTAAAAGAATGCATGAAAAGGGCTTTTTAATATTCTTAGAGGTCACTGAGAAAAATTATGTCTTGGATAAAAAAATAATCCAGTTGGTATTTGTGCAACAAATTCCTTTTGTTGGTTCAATCAAATTTGTTTTCATAGAAAAACGTTTTGTTGAACCAACAAAAATATTGTTGAATCAGCAAAGAAAAACATTTTGTTGCACGATTATTTTTCTCAGTGTACCTCTGTATTATTTAAAGGCACACTCTCTAATATATTTCGTAATAAATAAGGTACTACTGGATGCTTTGATCATGCTGTTAATTAAAAGAGTAATTAATTTCATCTATGGACGTGAAGTTCTCCAGTTGACTCTATATCGATTGCCTCTATGGTCATGATCCTCGAAAGTCTCAATTATCGGGATGCCTCTTCTGAGGGGCCAAGACTTTATATAAGATCAGAATCTGAGATGGAATGAACACTATTTCAAAATCCATGGATCAAGGCACCGACTAACGAGCAAACCAGTGGACGAACAGGTGCCTTGCACGGCGGAAAATAATTAGCAATAAATTTGCTCCGCGATGAAATAGCACTACGCTCTGTACGGAAGGTACATCTTGTTATAGTTGCAGTTCAGCCGTGTCTATAATGCCTCGTCAGTATTATATATTTTGTACATTCTACATCGCATCTGGAAGAAATCGAATTTATATCATCGGGGGCGAAGGTGATTTAACATCCCTTTGGTCAAGGAGATCGTTTCACCAAATTCGATATTCTCATAAATGGAAGCTTTATGAATAGATTTCAACCTAGCTATTTCTAATTTATTTTTGAATACTAATAACTTTACAAACGTTCTCAATATTTCAAAATTGAATCGTTCACTATGTTATTACAGATAAAAATGTATAACTTTTCAATCACAAATTTTATCTGTGAAATTCGTTGAACGTTTAATCAATTGCATCGATTCACAATAATATCATTCTTTGCTAAATAGGGAAAAATTTAATTAGATGTAATTGTAATACATCTTTTTTACACTTAGGGCGAGAAAATGTCTGTCTACACTTAATTGGACATTGTACCTAATTGGACATTCTTTAGACTGCTTATACTTACACGGGCTTAATTGGGCTTTAAATTACATAATTCAATGGTTTATAGCGGCTCACTTTTGCCGTTACTTTTGAGATTTTATGAATAAATCAGCCTGTTCATCAGTCATGTTCCAAAATTAATTTAAAAAGGAAATATTCTATTGAAAGTTGCCTTCCAGGAAAGACGCAGCATCGTTTTCTTTGAGATTATTCTTAAGATTTTTCTTGAGACTTAGCAAGAACGATAACCATATTTTGTAATAAAAGCGAAAGGTATCATTTCAGAAGACTGCAAAGCAAATCTTCTAAGCTTAAGCAAACAAAAAAAGCAAGGAAATAACTTCCCCGGCGCCTTTTCGAGGCTTGCGAAATTACGTCTAGAATCTAGAAGCTCATGATCCTCGACGAAGTTGTTTGTAGTTTTTTACCCGTGTCCATAGGATGCCCTGCAATTTATGAAACGAGCAATTTGCCTTTGAAAATAATATCCGGTGTAAAGCTAGCGTAAGAAGCAAAAAGGAATAACGTTTTCGTCATGAAGTGGAGTAAGGTTGCGACATTTGTATCAATCTTGGCGATATCCATATTGAGTGGTTTATTATTAAGTCTTTGGAAAAGTTGCAGTGTCCCGGGAATTGCAAAAGAACATGGAGCTTCGACGGGCTAATTACACTGTCAACGCAATGATTGGAAAGATATTAATTACAGAGATCGCAGTCTTTCCCATATTCCTCTGCGTTTCCCCGTTTTTGCTCTTTTCTTTTTAAGTACACGATATTTGAAAATACAATATTTGAATTACGTGAGTATTGTTCTAAAATTAGTAAATGTAAATAAGGGGCTTCCATAAACCGCGAGGCTCGCCACTTCCCCTCCACCCATGCAGACAACCGTGGCTTTAACTCTCTTTCCCTCCCCGCAGGGTGCTGCGTGTTTTTTTCTTTTTCTTGTAGAACGGAAATAAAATAAGAAATTCTTCAATTTCTTTGATTTTCTTAGAATCTATCTGAATTAACAAATGGCGAGACTAGCCACTCATATAAATTATTTATGACCGGAAATACATCTTTCCCATTTAAAAATGTAAAATAGAGTTTAAGAGTATTGAAGAGTGTAGTTTTTACATTCGAAGTATTACGTGATAATGACGAAATGACAAGTCTTAGAAAGAAATATTTAATTACACTTATAATGTTCACAAATTATTTCTTATTGATGGTATTTTTTGAAAGAGAAAATACTCTTTATTATGTGAATTCGTCTTTTCAAATCAGTTTTTTTCAGTGAAAGTAATAATTTGTAGAATTTTCCCTTCAAAAAATACTTTATTTTAAAACTTACCAATTCTGTTAGTTTCAAGTCCTTTCAAAATAGGCGAATCTTTGAAGAAGAAGCTAAACTTACCTGAAACAAAAATGGTAAAAATTCATTAAACCAAACAAAATATATTAGTGTTTCAAGAATGAGCTCAACGGAAAAGCTTTTCATTATTATTCGCGTTGCATGGAGAGCATTTTACAATGCGGAGTGTTTTTCACTTGGCTATTACCCCTGGTTTTTGCTACGAGCTTCGTAATTTCTCTGGAAAATGGTAAAACCATCTAAGGGAATGGTAAGGAATAAAATTTAGTAATTATATTACCTTAAATCGAGGTAACTCTTCAATAGAATAATATAGAATTATAGATATTATATTGAAATCTCCTGGAGAGAAGTATCTAGGATGAAACAAAAATCATTCGCCATTAATATATTAAATAAAGAAACATTAAAATATTTGAGAATTAAATACAAGGATCTAAGAGTAATGAGGTGAGTGGGTTGCGATATAGGACGGCTCTACACACTAAGAAGGTCACTATGTAATTGTGCCGTCATTACCCCGCACAACGATACCATAGAAAATGCCTCGACCATCCCCTAACGATAGTAACGATACTTATAGAAGGCACAGGTATAACGTGCGTACTTTTCCAGAAGTAACCAAGAAATTCTTACGTCGGGCACTGATGATAATAACACACCGCGGGCGGACTGATTAACGATCCGCGTAAAATTGAACTTACACGCAATCAACGAATTTTTTTATTCAATCTAAAACTGAATAGCTTAGGACAAAATAATCTTTCTTAAATGTATCATAATGAGGATTTTTTTGGTCTCACAATTACAGGAGAAAAATATGTGGAAAGAAACGAAACCGTTGGAGCAATCATAAAATATACAAATGAATTTATTCATATAAGAATCTCCATGTGTAAATTACACGAAGAATATTTTAGACATAATTTTGAACACTTGAAATTTCAAAGGGAATCCTCAGGCATCAAGAATTTTATTCAGGAAAGGATGAATATTTCTAGCCCTTTCCAACGCCGTCTAGAACTGAGTTCTACACTGTTTAAGCCCTATTCCAAGAATCCAAGCACCACTACATGCAGCACTCCACTTCTAGGTTGAGTGATAAACGCTTACCACTCCCTAGCAAATTTATTGTGGATATAGCTTTCCGCGCTAAAAAGACTCAGTTCCTATTTTTAAAATTTAATACTTCTCCACGAGGGGCCGTTCACTGGAGGAATCAGTGATTTTCCTCACTTAGAATCGATTCAGAATCAGTCACTCGTCAAAAGATTTTGTTCGAGAAACGAAGGAATCGATGAAGAATCAACGAAGATTCAGCTGGACTCAGGCGGAATCATTATGCTCATGTAGAATCGATTCTAGAGTGGACGGCCCCTCGCTTCTCCATGTAAAAAGAGAGGTGTCATGACCTGTCACCTTTTTTATAATTAATTGCATCTGGTTATATTATAATAACTGCAAATTCTATATCCACTAAAAACTCTCACCCAGTGGGAAATTGCCAAGACTTACGTGTATCATTTGCGCAATATTCGACTAATAGTCAATTCAATATAATATCAGCCTTCAGTCTTTTTCCCCTATTCCCCTCTTTTCCCCTTTTTCAATAATTCTTTTTCTCCTATTTTCAAGAAACTTTCCCTTGTTTTTTTTTTGCTAAAAAAGCGAACTAAATTATTAGAATCCAATAAGATAGTTAATAGACCAGTAATCAGCAAAATTTAACATCAGGAATTCAGCAATAAAATTCCATCTAAGCGTGTAAACGCAAGCCAATGAATTAAATTTTAATAGAATCGAAATTTGTGAGCAGATAAGTGTTTCTGTTGACATGACAGGCCTCTTTTTGTGTGAACAGCAGTCACTTTTTCCTCTTTATTCAAATACATTAGTCTGTGGAACGATTAAAAACTGAACGTATTTTGGCAAAAGTTTCACCGAGGTTAGGACAATAATTGTGACGTCATCTGAGCAAATGAAGCAAACGAAATGAGCAAATTTCGGTAGAACGTATAATCGGTAATAGAACACACAAATAAAACATTATTCTTGCTTATAAATCTCCTCTGAAATCGATTCAATTATTGTAAACGAACTAGAACTTATTTTATACTACTTAGGAACAAGCAACTGACGGCTGAAATCTGTCTGAAAATTAGTTAGAAATCTTCTTAATTCAATTAATCACCGACCAGTTTGGTTTAGGAGAGTAATTCACCTGGATTATATAGAATAAAACAGAACTATGTGGGCTCTAATTAGTGTAAAAAATATGTGCGCGGATCGAGTTGAAGTGCTATTTTAAAGCCTATACTGTCGAGCACATAAACTAATCTTGTTTTGATAATCGTGATGGTGTGGTCCCGGTACAATCAGAGCTGCACTTTTTGTCGGAAAATTGGGACAGCTTTCTACTTCTAGACATATATCTGCTTGTATCGTTCGATCATCGTTTGAGAGAAAGATGCTCTAAGGATCTAGTTCACGTAATTCTATCATGATATCCTCCATTGCCTCTCAGGTACGATGAAATAATGGTACAATTGCGAGAGAAATATTTAACAATGTCACGGTTTATTTGCCGATACGCTGCACAGATCATGTTCCGTTCTCACGCCCCATTAGAAGAAGTAGATGTAACACAATGCCAATACCCATTTGTAATACGAAAACAATAGAAAGACTGAATTTTTACGAAGCAAGTCTAACATTGATCGAATCATCTCTATAATTATTTAAATATGGCAATTTAAAAGTTGATCTACTTATAAATGGAGGATCAGGATGGCAACTGGACCGGGAAATAATCGGAAATGTTTTAAGACCGGGGAGAAATCGGGAAATGGCAGTGAATTTTTTTTTTAATAAGGAATAAGTTTATTAGTTTTAGGAGACAAAAGGTATAATATCTCTCTAAATTTGAGTGAGTTATATTTTTTCCTAATTTCAATTAGTAACAACATTTGAGCTATGCAGTCAGTTATTTTGCGTCAACATAACCTATAGGTTATGACTTTTATTATAACTAATTCAATTAGTTATTTTAAGCAAAAATAACTGATTCATAGCTATAATTCAGTCACTGATCGAAATTAGTCAAAATTATAACTGCTTCAAATTTACAGGGATCACTTGATAAAATGTCACTTGCAATAATGTGAGATAGAAAGAGTTTGTTTTTAAATTCTTTAAAATGGCTGTGATTCCAGTGGGAAATTTTACAGTTGGAAGTACTTTCTAATTCTGAACTATTGATTTTAGAGACTAATTTTATAATTTTTTATTTAAAATTTAAAATTCTCAAAATTGTATATAAGAAATCAAGGCCTTAAGGTATTGCTCTCAAAATTTGGAATATAGAAAATGAGACAATAAATTGCGTTTGTATATTTAGTTTCAGTAATAATTTTGAAAAAAACTTTCCATGTAAAAAATAAATGTGGAAAATTTCATAACCGAGTTTGGTTATGTGATCTCTACTTTACCGACGTTGAAATGCTCCAACAATAATGACAGGTTAGGTGTGTGCAGATACATATTTTTTGATTTGCAACGAATGTGCACGATAACGTTGCAACGAATGTGCAACGAATGTGAATGGTAATAATTTTGAAAAAAAATTCCATGTAAAAAATAAATGTGTAAAAATATTTTCATTTTTTTTGGTGCTCACTACGTCCACACGGATTGAGATATCGTGTTTAGAATTTGAAAGATTGAATAAAAAGCACTAGAGAACGTTTTTACACATCAATATGTTTATAATTTCAAGGAAATTTCATTTATAAATTGATAGAATACCATTCGAGTTGCAGCACGTGCAGGTAATTTTTGGTTTGATGCATTTCAGATTTTCTGATTCACGTATGTTGATAACTGACACAAATTTTGGATTAAGTCGTCTGAACATTCAAAAAAATAATATAAACAATAACACTTGCACATTCATTGCAAATAAAAAAATAAGTATCTGCACACACGTAACCTGTAATTATTTTTGGAACATTTCAACGTCGGTAAAGTAGAGATCACATAACCAAGCTCGGTTATGAAATTTTCCACATTTATTTTTTACATGGAAAATTTTTTTCAAAATTATTACTGAAACTAAATATACAAACGCAATTTATTGACTCATTATCTTTATTCCAAATTTTGAGAGCAATACATCATTGCGTTTGGACATGGTGAACACCAAAAAAAGTTTCATAACCAAAAGGACTGTTTTTGGTCACGTGATCACCGGAGAGCATGCCCTTAAGGCGAATTCTAGATTTCAAATGCATGAAAAACTATAATAAGCATACTCAAAGCTTTCAAAATGGGTTTTGTCAATTAAAATGGTTATTCCAAAATGTAACTAAGGTATAATTTACTTATTATCTCACCAGTATGTAAATATAAACAAATCTAAAGTTAGAAAACACGAATAGGATTAGGGGGGCGTTACCGGCAGGTCCGAAATATGGTTACTGGAGTCAACCTGCACTTCTATATATGAGTGGTGATCAGTAGTATTGGAGTACAAGTTAAAAATATTGCTATTGTTACTTTGAAAAATCATTTACCGAAAAGATGTCGTTATTTGCTGATAACTGATGGAGTGACGCTAACCCCCACATTTACCTTAATAGTTATAGAATGTTTAATTCATAATGTTTAAAATATAGAATGATTTTGTATTGTAGATCGAAATTTCATCAATTAAATAATAGAAGAAATTTAAATTGCTAGTGTTGAATAATTTTAGAATAAAATATTAAAAATATTATTTGATTTTAAAAAGAAGGGTTGAGCGTGGCTAGATTTTAACACTTATTTAGTTGCCAATTCAAGGATTTTTAGCCCCGATACACGATACGTGTTTTAGGGGAAAATCATTTTAAGTTTAAAAAAATTATTTTTTTTCATCAAAATGCGTATAGGTCGAAGTTGAATGCAATTTTTCCATTGTTTACTCTTGGAAAGTGATAGAATTTTAATGAATGGCCTCATTTTCTTCTTTAAAAACAATTTTATAAGACTTCATCATCTTAGATTTTATTAATTTATCCCTCATGTTTCAATTTAAGCTACTTATTTATACAATCGAATTAAATTTACAACGTTTTCAAGTAATGATTAAAACATGACGGATTAATTTCACAACCTCAGACGGAGATGTCTTGTAATAGCTATTACAATATACTAGTATATTATACTATATATAATATATATAATATAATATATATAATATAATATATTATAATATACTATATTATAATATACTAGTATATTATACGCCGAGGCGCATATACTTATTTTATGGACGACGGTGCATTTACAAGTTTTGTTGCGACAGCGTACAGTATCGTAATGTTGTACCTTACGATACAGCGGAGTGTAATGTGAAGAGTGATCTTCCGCTGTATATCGCAATGTACAACATTACGATACTCTGCGCTGTCGCATAAAACGCGTTAATGGACCGAAATCACATAAAATTGTTTAAAGAAAAAAATAAGCTCTCGTTAATTAAAATCCGATAATTTTTGTAGTCTGGGATATACTAAAGTTATCTTCAACCTACAGTAGTTGCTTTTAAGGCACACATCTCTTAAGTTTGAACTGTTTCCATTTTTTAGAATATTTATTTAGTGCACGGAAAATAAATGGCGTTGAATCAACAAAATGTTGGTCTGATAATGGATGATACAATATTTCCTTGATGCAACCAAAATTTTGTCTTTTCTCAAGAAAGTGTACTCTCGTATGTACCCAAATGATGAAACTTTATTTTTTTTTGGTCAAGCAACCTAGACATGACCTTTTAAAAATTGAAAAATGTTAACTAAAAATTACCTACACATGAATTTAAATGAATAAAATAATAGTTGAAGATTAAAAAATTTTAATTTTAGCTTCATATATTTCAAGCTAAA
The DNA here is from genome assembly GCA_932178445.1 of Andricus quercusramuli. Taxonomy (NCBI): domain Eukaryota; kingdom Metazoa; phylum Arthropoda; class Insecta; order Hymenoptera; family Cynipidae; genus Andricus; species Andricus quercusramuli. Next base: position 9,130 of record CAKNXH010067147.1, on the reverse strand, counting down.
CCATTTTTAACTACTAGCTTGTTCAAAAATTGTGCAATTTAAAAATATAATCTTTCCTTAATTTGCATTACTTGCACGATTAATAAATTCGCTACATTAAAAATCGAGTAGATTAAGATTGAATTTTTGAGAATTAGACTACTTCAAATTAATGTTGATTGAAACATTCAAAATTGTTTCGTTACATTCAAAATCGAAAAATTGTTAATTGAAAATTTATAAATAATATAATTTCGAATTGAAAGTCTTAATATACGGCGTCAAATAAAGTAGATATTCAGGCATATCTTGGTTTTAAAAGAACTTTTACATGCAAAGAAAATGTTCGAAATTTACATTGTTATATCAATTGTTATTATTTGTACTTTCATGAACATATAAATATATTTTTTAAGGAGAACATTTAGAAACACAATTAAAGTTTTACATTTTGAAGCATTTCACCTGAAATGTTTTGCTCGAATGTATAAAAAAATTGTAATATCAGATAACCTAGTGGAAGTATAAAGCGGAAGTGTACGACAGAGGTTTAGAATGTAAGTCACACTCTGGTTGGTCCCAGTAAACCGCGTTTAAGCGCATGCGTATAAATTGTTGGTAAACCATGAAAATCGATTACTGCCGACTTTGCGGTATCTTCCTATTACTTAAACATATGATATACATACTACAATATTATAATAACCAAGATAGCGGCGAAGGGAGCCAACAAAACACTGGTTTCAACTTATAATTTTGATACTTTGTAATTATAACTTTGCATTCTTCTCTTTGAAAGCCGCATATTAATTATAAAAGTTTCTTTCTACGTGTATAACTTGTTTTGGAATTCCTGTCGTATTGGTTTTACTTCTTTTATATGCAAAGTGATTAAAATATGGACCGAGAGAAAATATTTCTGAATGAAAAGAAAGTAAAAAATAAAATTCACTATTAAAAATAGTTGAATATAAGAAAATTGATGAAAACAAAGTGAATACGTCTAAAGTTTGTTCAAGTACTTAAACCAACATTGAAGCCATTTACTCGGAATAGATGGACTTAATCTTCATAAGGTAGAGTAAAATCTTGTGGCAAATATTTGGAGCAAACATGCAAGCATTCTTAGAAGCATACATTAATTAAGGAGGTAAATTTCGCCTCTGACGTACAAAGGCAAAATTATTTCCATTCAAACCAAAATTTTCACTTTCAGACCTTCACGCCTGCTTCCTTGCGAGAACTTTGACTTTCCTTCTCAGTGGTCGTAATTTTCCAGAGCCATGTAAGATCTTTTCTCCTTGCTCGGGAATTTAGGACATTAAAGTTCCGGAAAGTAGTTTCGTTCTAGAAACAATACCGATATTGACCTAATAATATTTAGTAATTAATGTGAAAGTGATAACGGTTTTATAGTCTAGGTAAAGAGCGTGCTTCTTGCCGTGAGATAGTTTCGTCAATGGGAGATAGAAAACTGGGGGGAAAAAGAGAAGAAAAAAGACGTAAAAACCTAATGAGTGGACCATATACATTTATACGTGTCAGAGTCTTTATATTATGCTATACTTATGTGCTTGTAGCATGAAATTAGAAATAAAGAACCTTCCAAACATAGATTATGAAAAAATAAAAATAAACTTTTCTCGTTGGTGACAGAAGCTTCTTCTGATTGGTTACTTCTGAAAACACTCTAAAAAAAGTAAAATGATAGGCTATCGAAATTCAGCCCCTACATTGAACCTGCACCTCCTACCTTGGCAGGCGCTGGGACCAGTCAAATAGGTTCTAAATGACTGGAATTTCAATCAAATTTAGACCCTGCTTTGACGCTAAAAATGTCCGCAATCTGCCGTTTTCCCACGTTTTGCATCAAAGTAGGGTCTGTATTTAAAGAACATTAGACCCTCTTTTGATCCTCCAAGTACTGAATGCGTAACTAGTAGCGTGAAAGAAGGTTCACTAAACTCACACCAATATGGATGAATAGAAATAACCATTTGTTATTTATCGTCAAAAACAAAATAATGCCTGTGACATAAACGTAAAGAATATTGGCAATTATTTCATAGATATATATGTTAATAATATTTTAATGATAACGCTTACGCATGGTGAATTGAAGAATCCGCAAGTACCAAGGATAGAACCCCAGTTTGCACAGTAGCACGCGCGACGCTAGTGAACCGGATGAACGGAACTGTTGCGTTATTGCGTAACCGGGAACTGACCACATAGTGAGATTTCCGTATGGTCACAATAAAATTATTAAAAGCAGCAAGATAAAATTTAAATTTTTGCAATTATAATTCTACGTTAATTTGCTTTATAAATTTTATATTTTAATATTAATAAATTTTTGTTCAGCTTAAGATAAATCATTAAATTTTAAAGTAATAAAATATAAAATCTATCAACAAAATGTCAACGTAGAATTATAATTGCAGCAATTTAAATCGTTATTTTGCTGATTTTATTGTGATATTACGGAAATGTTACTATGTGGTCACTTTACGATCACGCAATAGCGTGACGGTTCCGTTCACCCGGTCCGTTAGGCAAACATTATTAACACATGTAAAATACTTTACATTCCAAATTTGTTTTAAATACGAAGCAATTATTTTAAGAATAATGACTTTTCTTAAACTTTTTGTATTGTCAAATATTTGAAACTATTTTGGAAGAGTTCAGTATAAATGTTTCCTGCTCTTTTAGGAATGTTCACCATTACAAGCTTCAGAAATACTTGACGATAATAGGTATTTAAATTTGATTTTTTGTAATTTATTATTTGAACGAATACAGTCAATACCGTTTAAAAAGTGATGATTTCAATAATATATATATTTTTTTGATCGCCTTATTAAGCAACTACTTTTTAAAAACTCATTTGGCATCATAGTGAATGCCATTACACTAAAAAAATATAAATATTTAGCTTAAGATTCAACCTAATTATTATAAATAAATTATATACATAATTATGTAGAAATACTTGTTTGCGCAATGCTTGACCGCAGAACAAATTTTTTCTCAACTGTAAATTCGGAAAATTTGTATGAGAATAATATTCATCAGGAAACAAGTTATTGATAACAATACAATTATTTTTTTCATATCAAAGTGTCTCATAGTCCGGAAACTCGAGATGAAATGTCAATTAATTTTGATAAGTTTGGCTAGTCGCCTCAAATTTTCGGGACGACTAGTCCATTCCTTTTTCCAACATATATATCTATATATATATATATATATATATATATATATATATCATAAAAAATAAAAGAGTAGTCATTTTCTTACAGAAAGAAATAATTTTTATATAACACATGCATGAATACGGTCGTTTCTCATGCCTGTGGAGCGAACCTGAAGTTCCCCTTAAAAATCAAAAAATGAATCGAAAATTCCAATTCCAAAAATTGGTTGAAGTTTCAGTTTTTGAGTTATAAAATATTTAGGCTGGAGCAATCAGGAGCGCGGTATAAACAGACGTGCAAGCGTCAGCGGGATCCCAAAGTAGTGTTATTGCAGCGAGCTCCTGATTGGGCCAGCTCAAATATTTTATAACTCAAAAACTAAAACTTCAACTGATTTTTGGAAAAGGAATTTTAGGTCTATTTCTTTATTTTTATACAGTCGAGTCAGTCGTTTATCCGAAGATAGGAAGGAACCAAATATAAAATTTTACAGTTTGATTATTTTTCTTTAAACTGTGTTTCTGTATACAGATAACTTCATAAAAGATTTATAACCGCGTAACTCAAGTGTAACCTGGAAATTGGACAGAAAATAGAAGAGCCTGAAGCCTATTTTAAAGATGTGTTTTTCTTTTATACCAATTTATATTAATTTTGCTGAAGTAAAATTTGTAAAGCTAAAAACTTCAAATAATGCTGAAATTTCTTGATAAACATTTAGACTATTGCGCCTCATGTAATGATTGAGGGGGGGGGGGTCTTTAAAGATACTTCAAGGTGGTTGAAAACTCGGAAATTACACTGATGACGTTTCCCTTAACGCGTTATTTTCAAAGATTCCTAAATGCATTTTAAATTCATGGATTTTTTTACTAAAACTTATAATATTGCAGTTCAAGCAGAAAAAAGTTATATATTGGCACTTCCACGGAAAGAGCCATTTTCTCCACACAAAAAAAGTTCCAAAACAAATCTTAAGGCACCCATTTCAAACTTTTTACGCCACATACTAAATACATATAGAAACGCATATTTTATCATGGCCAATATTTTTTAGCATGCGCGCAGTTTGCACAAAATATAAGAAATTAGTATGTCCATAAGCTTAATTGAATGAATAATATTTTATAGGAATGGAAGATCAAGGAGGGTCTTTTCTTCTTTTTAAATTCTCAGGATGCTTTTCAGTAGTGTGTGAATCACTATCTTTTTGATTAAAGATACATGACGAGTGTCTGCAACGAAATAGTGGGGACATTATTTGAAAAATTCGAAACTTTATTACTAAATTTTAAGTCATCATTCTTTATGTTTTATTTTAAATCACGGTCGGTTGTTATTCCAACACTGAAATTATATCCTGACCGTTTAGAATATAACAGTTCGTGAATTAAACATCAGTTCGAAAAAAATATATTATCACAATTATTATTCTTATACCGAAGTATTGCAAAATATCTCAGGAAAGTAAAAGTTAATCTACATATATTTCTAAGGATTCTTTTTCTATTGTGCTCAGCTATCTTTTAAACTTCTGCTTGACGCTGTTGCCATAATATAATGTATTTATTAACTGATAATATTTACAATAAATTACTTTGAAATTCGTCCGAAACTACGATCACGTCAAATATTTTGTAAAAAATATATAATGCTTTAGTGACAAGCAGTATAAATAGAACAAATAATAATTACAAGCGAATACATATCTTCGTTGTAATTTTAGTAACAAAAAGCACCATTCACTTGAAGAAACACATACCAGTATATATTTTATTATATAAACGAAAATTATATGGATAATTTGATTTAACACTGAAATCTATACTTCAACAATTTGTTAAAACATTATGTTACGTAATAATATAAAAATTGTATTATATTATATTATAGATATTGATATTATAATTCGCTAATACAGATACAATATAATTTATTATATAATAATATTACTGTTTCTCTCTCTGATTTTACACAAATAAAATTGAATGGAAATGATATTGGAATGTAAGACAAAAAATGTACTTTTAATAAAGTAAGCAAATGCAATTGTGTTTAACTTATAATTCAATTTTGTCTTTAAATTCTTTTAAAATTGTTTTAAATCTATTTTTTCATTACTAATATTTTAAATATATTACTTACAAAAAACATTAGAAATACTTTCTCAAACTCTTCTCTAATTCAGTTTGTTAGAAAAGGGTTAACTTATTATAATAATGATAGAATTATTTGCCGAAAAATTGATATACAAATTATTTTTTATTTTTCATTTTTACTAAAATAATGTTAGTTTGCGAGAAACTTTAGGCCGTTCAAATATAAAAACCAAAAATGTTGATGTTAATGTTGATGTTCAAATGTAGTAATTAGAAATATAAATGTTAATTATGTTCAAAAAATATATTTAGACGAGTAATTTTATAGAAAAAAGTAATATTTTTCCATTATTTACCTGCTTTTTGTAATATTTCAAAGCATTCTAATTTTTTGAAAAAAGGTTTCAGACAAAAGTTATTCTTTTCCATAAAATGGAACTTTTTTTCAAAACAACATTTTTTTGTTGACATGTAACTTTTGATGAAAAGCAATTTATATACATATTTTAACTTCGATTTTTACCAAATGTACATGATTGTTGAGGCACATAATTTTCCTTGCGGGGACATTTTTTGGCCACCGAAATACAGCAAAATCAGAAAAAAATTCAATCCTATCTTGATTTGCGCGATTTTTATAGCTGTTGGCCCTGGAGTGGACATTTTCGCTGAAAAATCAGAGTGGACATTTTAGCCTTAAATTGGACATAACTTTTTTGCGCGCACTGTCATATTATCTTTATTCAAGGTAAACTTCTTCGGTAAGCATAGAAAAGTGTGCTTCAAATATTCTTGGAGCAAAGTACGATAATAGATTGGACATTTTTTCGCCAAATTCAAAATTTTCGGTATTTGAATGTGTACTACTTCGATAATTTTACAAGTGCACCTTTTTTCTTTATATAGTGACTGCTGGCCACCCAAATTTAATAGAAAATCGAAATATTTTTGACCTGGGTAGTTGCGCGCACTTTCGAGCGGACATTTGAATTGTAAAAGTGGTGACACGGCTTTGAGATTTTTTTGCTAAGTTAGAAATCAAAGCAGAATGTGAAATCCATCAAATTTAATTAAATGGAAATATAAATTTATTAACAGAAGACAAGAAGAAAATACAAAATTACTTTGAAAGAAGCATGAAACTAATATTGAAAGTGATGAAAGAAAGTAAAAGTACAGAGTTTGTGAGCATGAGAAACAGCAATCGTGAAATGCTATATGATAAAGACGGGATAGTAGACGCTTTAAAAGAGACTTTTAAAGAATTATTAGGAGGAGAAGATGTAGGCCAACAGAACTGTGACATAGAATATAATGCATTAGAAAACCCAATCGAAAAGGTATGTGACACTGAGGTTAGAGATATAATTAACAACTTAAAAAACGGTAAGGCTGCTGGTGTAGACAGTATTAGCGCTAAAATGCCTAAATACAGTGGCGAGTACAAGTTGACAAGTACGTATATCTGGGTAGCCTATTCACCACCGACGGAAAAATGGATGGGGAGTTAGATAAGCGCATAAATGAGGGTAAGAAGGTTATCGTTAGAGCAGGGTTCATTCTCGGAAATAAAAACATCAAAAAATGCTAAAACGTACATAATTCTATATTTGTACCTACTGTACTATACTGTAGCGAGATATGGACCTGTCAAGAAAAAGACAAGAATAAAATTAACGTGATTGGCATGAAAACTCTGCGCACAATATGCGGGAAACACAGATGGACAATGTGCGAAACGAGATAATCCTCAAAGAATGTGGTACAGGAAAGACATTAGTGGACATATGGGAAAGAAATCAGTTAAGATGTTTCGGACATGTTGAAAAAATGAAAGATGAACGACTGACGAAACAAGTGTATAAAGGTAAAGTAAATGTCAGAATGCCCAGAGGTAGACCGCCGAAAGAATGGTTAGAATCTGTGAATGAGACATTAATCCGAAGAGACACAAGAAGCCATAGAGACACGAGAGCTTGCATGAAAAAATGCATGGACGTGAAGGAAACTAGAGTAGTATGCCAGGACAGAACAGTGTGGCGACAAATAGTTTGTAAACAGAGTGACAGAGTAAACAGGGTGATCGCTAGAGAGATTGATCAGCAACCTGGGTCGGAGCAGTGTTGCGGAACGAACGTGTCATTTAAATAAATAACACGATAATTCTGGATCAATCTAAAAAATCTGTACCCCCTACCTCACACTACTCCTTTCCTCACCGAGCAAGTCACGCCCACCCCAGAAAGGGAAATGGCTTAATGGTATGATAATAATAATAATAATAATAATAATAATAATAATAAAAGTCCGATACTTTTCTGCATTTCCCTCTTGCCTCTATCTATTGTGCTCCGAGGCAAAAGCTCTGGATACCTATGTGGCCCGCCGAGCAGAAGAGAATATAAGGTCAACCACCTTTTATACATGGACGACCTTAAACTCTTTGCTTCCTGAAAAAAGGACCTTAACATCCTTGTAGATGCGGTAAATAGGTATTCTAAAGCGATTGGCATGAGCTTCGGACTGGACAAGTGTGCCTGCGTCCACCTACACCAAGGAAGACTAGAAACTACATCATCCAGTGACGATCAGGATGTTCAACTCGTAGGCGGAAATACCATGCAACATCTTGGTATTGGAGAAACATATACATATCTTGGAATACCGCAAGCGGAAACCCAAAATGTGCATAACTTGAAAACGGCCCTTGGAAAAAGGTATCGCCAAATTCTCAGAAAAATTTGGGCTTCCGAATTATCTGGAAAGAATAAGATCCAGGCGACCAATATGCTGGCCGTTCCTATACTGCTCTACACGTTTGGTGCAGTAAAATGGAACGTCGATGAGTTAAAACAACTTGATCGAAACACACGCAAGATGATGACAATTCAACGAAGTCTTCATCCTAGATCTTCCGTACCTCGAATATATCTCCCTCGCGATAAAGGAGGTAGAGGATTGCTAAGCTTAGAGTGTCTTCATCGAAGAACGGTTCTGGCTACAGCCTGTTCAGTTCTAAGAAGCACGGATTCCCTTATGCGACTCGTACATCAACATGAAGTCGCCAATGCTGCGGTGTTTCTATACCATGCAGCAAATAGGGCCGCAGAGGAGCTTGACCTCCCATTTGATTCCAGCGACATTACACATGGCCTAGCATCACTAACACCTCTGGTGCTCAAAAGTCGTATACAGGAAGCAGAACATACGCTTCTACTAAGAGAACATGCTGAGAAACCCCTCCATGGTAAGTTCTACGGCATCCTACGTAGAGAAGAGCTCTCGATGGGTCTGACCAGCATGTTTCTCAAGTCTGCTGGATTGAGATCGGAGACCGAGGGATTTCTTTTTGCCTGTCAAGACGGCGTTATAGACACCTTAGTTTGCCGCGAGCGCATAATGAATATACCTGTACGCGATACCAACTGCCGAGCGTGCAAGCTAGATCCCGAAACAGTTGGACATGTTCTCAGTGGATGTTCTAAATATGCACGCTGCGCGTACATAGAGAGACACAATGCAGCTCTAAAAGTGATATATTACCATCTTAGGCATTTCTATGGTGTTGATCTATTGCCCGTCTTGCCATACGCCCAGGGGGAACTCGAGTCAGTCGTGGAGAATGATCAGTGTAAGATCTACTGGAATTTCTCATTCTCCACCACTCAACGTATCAGTGCTACGAAGCCTGACATTGTCCTCCAAGATCTGAAGAACAAGATCATTTACGTGATTGAATTCTCGGCACCAACCGATGGTAATATCACGGCAAAGGAGGGAGAAAAACAGGCGAAATATCAAGCAATTCTTTTCGAGCTGAGTAAGCTGTACCAAGGCTACAAAGTCCATCTT
>CAKNXH010067146.1:0-18273 GCA_932178445.1 Andricus quercusramuli | reverse complement strand
CTCGTGTTGGATTATTGTTGTGTGCCAATGTGTGGATTGGAGCTTGCGATTTAGGTGGATTGGATGCTATCAGTTTTGCTGTTGTGTGGATTAAAGTGTTGCAGACTGGTTGTCTTTCAAATGTTTAAGTCTCATTCCAATCTTAAGGTCTGTAATTTCCCTCTTATTTTTGTGATCGCTATTTGATTCTCGGCTTTTTCCTCCACTCTTCAAGTGGAGGTTTTTTATGCCAGAAAATAAACTCTTTCCTTTGCAATCAAAAATTTGCCTGTTGTTATTTGAACCCCAATACGCTCCACTAGAAATTAAGTGACTGAACAACGCTCAAACAAAGATTTCAAACAAAAACTTTAAAAGCTTTAAAGAATTTTGAAAGGTTTTGAGAGAAGAAACCAATTATGATTTTTCAAAATTTCAAGAAATTGTTTGTCAATCCAGATTCATACCTGTCTATAAATTCGAATCAGTGAAAATTCACTTCTTCTCAATGAAATTTAACTCAAAATTTTGAGTTGTCCCTTTTTTTTGTTCATCTACGTCTATTGTTTTCTATCTCTGTGTCAATTCAGCCTTTTCGTCTGTCTTTCAATCCAGGCTATTTTTTCTCAAAGGGTCTCTTAGCATCGAGAATCGATGAAAAGTGGATACGTCCAAATTCACATAACCTTAAGTACAAATTTTATTTGTACTTATTACATACTTTCAATTTTTGTACTTATATATTGTAAGTATAAATTTAAGTACGTTTCGTCCTACTGTACGACACCCGAAATTAAAAGAATGCATGAAAAGGGCTTTTTAATATTCTTAGAGGTCACTGAGAAAAATTATGTCTTGGATAAAAAAATAATCCAGTTGGTATTTGTGCAACAAATTCCTTTTGTTGGTTCAATCAAATTTGTTTTCATAGAAAAACGTTTTGTTGAACCAACAAAAATATTGTTGAATCAGCAAAGAAAAACATTTTGTTGCACGATTATTTTTCTCAGTGTACCTCTGTATTATTTAAAGGCACACTCTCTAATATATTTCGTAATAAATAAGGTACTACTGGATGCTTTGATCATGCTGTTAATTAAAAGAGTAATTAATTTCATCTATGGACGTGAAGTTCTCCAGTTGACTCTATATCGATTGCCTCTATGGTCATGATCCTCGGAAGTCTCAATTATCGGGATGCCTCTTCTGAGGGGCCAAGACTTTATATAAGATCAGAATCTGAGATGGAATGAACACTATTTCAAAATCCATGGATCAAGGCACCGACTAACGAGCAAACCAGTGGACGAACAGGTGCCTTGCACGGCGGAAAATAATTAGCAATAAATTTGCTCCGCGATGAAATAGCACTACGCTCTGTACGGAAGGTACATCTTGTTATAGTTGCAGTTCAGCCGTGTCTATAATGCCTCGTCAGTATTATATATTTTGTACATTCTACATCGCATCTGGAAGAAATCGAATTTATATCATCGGGGGCGAAGGTGATTTAACATCCCTTTGGTCAAGGAGATCGTTTCACCAAATTCGATATTCTCATAAATGGAAGCTTTATGAATAGATTTCAACCTAGCTATTTCTAATTTATTTTTGAATACTAATAACTTTACAAACGTTCTCAATATTTCAAAATTGAATCGTTCACTATGTTATTACAGATAAAAATGTATAACTTTTCAATCACAAATTTTATCTGTGAAATTCGTTGAACGTTTAATCAATTGCATCGATTCACAATAATATCATTCTTTGCTAAATAGGGAAAAATTTAATTAGATGTAATTGTAATACATCTTTTTTACACTTAGGGCGAGAAAATGTCTGTCTACACTTAATTGGACATTGTACCTAATTGGACATTCTTTAGACTGCTTATACTTACACGGGCTTAATTGGGCTTTAAATTACATAATTCAATGGTTTATAGCGGCTCACTTTTGCCGTTACTTTTGAGATTTTATGAATAAATCAGCCTGTTCATCAGTCATGTTCCAAAATTAATTTAAAAAGGAAATATTCTATTGAAAGTTGCCTTCCAGGAAAGACGCAGCATCGTTTTCTTTGAGATTATTCTTAAGATTTTTCTTGAGACTTAGCAAGAACGATAACCATATTTTGTAATAAAAGCGAAAGGTATCATTTCAGAAGACTGCAAAGCAAATCTTCTAAGCTTAAGCAAACAAAAAAAGCAAGGAAATAACTTCCCCGGCGCCTTTTCGAGGCTTGCGAAATTACGTCTAGAATCTAGAAGCTCATGATCCTCGACGAAGTTGTTTGTAGTTTTTTACCCGTGTCCATAGGATGCCCTGCAATTTATGAAACGAGCAATTTGCCTTTGAAAATAATATCCGGTGTAAAGCTAGCGTAAGAAGCAAAAAGGAATAACGTTTTCGTCATGAAGTGGAGTAAGGTTGCGACATTTGTATCAATCTTGGCGATATCCATATTGAGTGGTTTATTATTAAGTCTTTGGAAAAGTTGCAGTGTCCCGGGAATTGCAAAAGAACATGGAGCTTCGACGGGCTAATTACACTGTCAACGCAATGATTGGAAAGATATTAATTACAGAGATCGCAGTCTTTCCCATATTCCTCTGCGTTTCCCCGTTTTTGCTCTTTTCTTTTTAAGTACACGATATTTGAAAATACAATATTTGAATTACGTGGGTATTGTTCTAAAATTAGTAAATGTAAATAAGGGGCTTCCATAAACCGCGAGGCTCGCCACTTCCCCTCCACCCATGCAGACAACCGTGGCTTTAACTCTCTTTCCCTCCCCGCAGGGTGCTGCGTGTTTTTTTCTTTTTCTTGTAGAACGGAAATAAAATAAGAAATTCTTCAATTTCTTTGATTTTCTTAGAATCTATCTGAATTAACAAATGGCGAGACTAGCCACTCATATAAATTATTTATGACCGGAAATACATCTTTCCCATTTAAAAATGTAAAATAGAGTTTAAGAGTATTGAAGAGTGTAGTTTTTACATTCGAAGTATTACGTGATAATGACGAAATGACAAGTCTTAGAAAGAAATATTTAATTACACTTATAATGTTCACAAATTATTTCTTATTGATGGTATTTTTTGAAAGAGAAAATACTCTTTATTATGTGAATTCGTCTTTTCAAATCAGTTTTTTTCAGTGAAAGTAATAATTTGTAGAATTTTCCCTTCAAAAAATACTTTATTTTAAAACTTACCAATTCTGTTAGTTTCAAGTCCTTTCAAAATAGGCGAATCTTTGAAGAAGAAGCTAAACTTACCTGAAACAAAAATGGTAAAAATTCATTAAACCAAACAAAATATATTAGTGTTTCAAGAATGAGCTCAACGGAAAAGCTTTTCATTATTATTCGCGTTGCATGGAGAGCATTTTACAATGCGGAGTGTTTTTCACTTGGCTATTACCCCTGGTTTTTGCTACGAGCTTCGTAATTTCTCTGGAAAATGGTAAAACCATCTAAGGGAATGGTAAGGAATAAAATTTAGTAATTATATTACCTTAAATCGAGGTAACTCTTCAATAGAATAATATAGAATTATAGATATTATATTGAAATCTCCTGGAGAGAAGTATCTAGGATGAAACAAAAATCATTCGCCATTAATATATTAAATAAAGAAACATTAAAATATTTGAGAATTAAATACAAGGATCTAAGAGTAATGAGGTGAGTGGGTTGCGATATAGGACGGCTCTACACACTAAGAAGGTCACTATGTAATTGTGCCGTCATTACCCCGCACAACGATACCATAGAAAATGCCTCGACCATCCCCTAACGATAGTAACGATACTTATAGAAGGCACAGGTATAACGTGCGTACTTTTCCAGAAGTAACCAAGAAATTCTTACGTCGGGCACTGATGATAATAACACACCGCGGGCGGACTGATTAACGATCCGCGTAAAATTGAACTTACACGCAATCAACGAATTTTTTTATTCAATCTAAAACTGAATAGCTTAGGACAAAATAATCTTTCTTAAATGTATCATAATGAGGATTTTTTTGGTCTCACAATTACAGGAGAAAAATATGTGGAAAGAAACGAAACCGTTGGAGCAATCATAAAATATACAAATGAATTTATTCATATAAGAATCTCCATGTGTAAATTACACGAAGAATATTTTAGACATAATTTTGAACACTTGAAATTTCAAAGGGAATCCTCAGGCATCAAGAATTTTATTCAGGAAAGGATGAATATTTCTAGCCCTTTCCAACGCCGTCTAGAACTGAGTTCTACACTGTTTAAGCCCTATTCCAAGAATCCAAGCACCACTACATGCAGCACTCCACTTCTAGGTTGAGTGATAAACGCTTACCACTCCCTAGCAAATTTATTGTGGATATAGCTTTCCGCGCTAAAAAGACTCAGTTCCTATTTTTAAAATTTAATACTTCTCCACGAGGGGCCGTTCACTGGAGGAATCAGTGATTTTCCTCACTTAGAATCGATTCAGAATCAGTCACTCGTCAAAAGATTTTGTTCGAGAAACGAAGGAATCGATGAAGAATCAACGAAGATTCAGCTGGACTCAGGCGGAATCATTATGCTCATGTAGAATCGATTCTAGAGTGGACGGCCCCTCGCTTCTCCATGTAAAAAGAGAGGTGTCATGACCTGTCACCTTTTTTATAATTAATTGCATCTGGTTATATTATAATAACTGCAAATTCTATATCCACTAAAAACTCTCACCCAGTGGGAAATTGCCAAGACTTACGTGTATCATTTGCGCAATATTCGACTAATAGTCAATTCAATATAATATCAGCCTTCAGTCTTTTTCCCCTATTCCCCTCTTTTCCCCTTTTTCAATAATTCTTTTTCTCCTATTTTCAAGAAACTTTCCCTTGTTTTTTTTTTGCTAAAAAAGCGAACTAAATTATTAGAATCCAATAAGATAGTTAATAGACCAGTAATCAGCAAAATTTAACATCAGGAATTCAGCAATAAAATTCCATCTAAGCGTGTAAACGCAAGCCAATGAATTAAATTTTAATAGAATCGAAATTTGTGAGCAGATAAGTGTTTCTGTTGACATGACAGGCCTCTTTTTGTGTGAACAGCAGTCACTTTTTCCTCTTTATTCAAATACATTAGTCTGTGGAACGATTAAAAACTGAACGTATTTTGGCAAAAGTTTCACCGAGGTTAGGACAATAATTGTGACGTCATCTGAGCAAATGAAGCAAACGAAATGAGCAAATTTCGGTAGAACGTATAATCGGTAATAGAACACACAAATAAAACATTATTCTTGCTTATAAATCTCCTCTGAAATCGATTCAATTATTGTAAACGAACTAGAACTTATTTTATACTACTTAGGAACAAGCAACTGACGGCTGAAATCTGTCTGAAAATTAGTTAGAAATCTTCTTAATTCAATTAATCACCGACCAGTTTGGTTTAGGAGAGTAATTCACCTGGATTATATAGAATAAAACAGAACTATGTGGGCTCTAATTAGTGTAAAAAATATGTGCGCGGATCGAGTTGAAGTGCTATTTTAAAGCCTATACTGTCGAGCACATAAACTAATCTTGTTTTGATAATCGTGATGGTGTGGTCCCGGTACAATCAGAGCTGCACTTTTTGTCGGAAAATTGGGACAGCTTTCTACTTCTAGACATATATCTGCTTGTATCGTTCGATCATCGTTTGAGAGAAAGATGCTCTAAGGATCTAGTTCACGTAATTCTATCATGATATCCTCCATTGCCTCTCAGGTACGATGAAATAATGGTACAATTGCGAGAGAAATATTTAACAATGTCACGGTTTATTTGCCGATACGCTGCACAGATCATGTTCCGTTCTCACGCCCCATTAGAAGAAGTAGATGTAACACAATGCCAATACCCATTTGTAATACGAAAACAATAGAAAGACTGAATTTTTACGAAGCAAGTCTAACATTGATCGAATCATCTCTATAATTATTTAAATATGGCAATTTAAAAGTTGATCTACTTATAAATGGAGGATCAGGATGGCAACTGGACCGGGAAATAATCGGAAATGTTTTAAGACCGGGGAGAAATCGGGAAATGGCAGTGAATTTTTTTTTTAATAAGGAATAAGTTTATTAGTTTTAGGAGACAAAAGGTATAATATCTCTCTAAATTTGAGTGAGTTATATTTTTTCCTAATTTCAATTAGTAACAACATTTGAGCTATGTAGTCAGTTATTTTGCGTCAACATAACCTATAGGTTATGACTTTTATTATAACTAATTCAATTAGTTATTTTAAGCAAAAATAACTGATTCATAGCTATAATTCAGTCACTGATCGAAATTAGTCAAAATTATAACTGCTTCAAATTTACAGGGATCACTTGATAAAATGTCACTTGCAATAATGTGAGATAGAAAGAGTTTGTTTTTAAATTCTTTAAAATGGCTGTGATTCCAGTGGGAAATTTTACAGTTGGAAGTACTTTCTAATTCTGAACTATTGATTTTAGAGACTAATTTTATAATTTTTTATTTAAAATTTAAAATTCTCAAAATTGTATATAAGAAATCAAGGCCTTAAGGTATTGCTCTCAAAATTTGGAATATAGAAAATGAGACAATAAATTGCGTTTGTATATTTAGTTTCAGTAATAATTTTGAAAAAAACTTTCCATGTAAAAAATAAATGTGGAAAATTTCATAACCGAGTTTGGTTATGTGATCTCTACTTTACCGACGTTGAAATGCTCCAACAATAATGACAGGTTAGGTGTGTGCAGATACATATTTTTTGATTTGCAACGAATGTGCACGATAACGTTGCAACGAATGTGCAACGAATGTGAATGGTAATAATTTTGAAAAAAAATTCCATGTAAAAAATAAATGTGTAAAAATATTTTCATTTTTTTTGGTGCTCACTACGTCCACACGGATTGAGATATCGTGTTTAGAATTTGAAAGATTGAATAAAAAGCACTAGAGAACGTTTTTACACATCAATATGTTTATAATTTCAAGGAAATTTCATTTATAAATTGATAGAATACCATTCGAGTTGCAGCACGTGCAGGTAATTTTTGGTTTGATGCATTTCAGATTTTCTGATTCACGTATGTTGATAACTGACACAAATTTTGGATTAAGTCGTCTGAACATTCAAAAAAATAATATAAACAATAACACTTGCACATTCATTGCAAATAAAAAAATAAGTATCTGCACACACGTAACCTGTAATTATTTTTGGAACATTTCAACGTCGGTAAAGTAGAGATCACATAACCAAGCTCGGTTATGAAATTTTCCACATTTATTTTTTACATGGAAAATTTTTTTCAAAATTATTACTGAAACTAAATATACAAACGCAATTTATTGACTCATTATCTTTATTCCAAATTTTGAGAGCAATACATCATTGCGTTTGGACATGGTGAACACCAAAAAAAGTTTCATAACCAAAAGGACTGTTTTTGGTCACGTGATCACCGGAGAGCATGCCCTTAAGGCGAATTCTAGATTTCAAATGCATGAAAAACTATAATAAGCATACTCAAAGCTTTCAAAATGGGTTTTGTCAATTAAAATGGTTATTCCAAAATGTAACTAAGGTATAATTTACTTATTATCTCACCAGTATGTAAATATAAACAAATCTAAAGTTAGAAAACACGAATAGGATTAGGGGGGCGTTACCGGCAGGTCCGAAATATGGTTACTGGAGTCAACCTGCACTTCTATATATGAGTGGTGATCAGTAGTATTGGAGTACAAGTTAAAAATATTGCTATTGTTACTTTGAAAAATCATTTACCGAAAAGATGTCGTTATTTGCTGATAACTGATGGAGTGACGCTAACCCCCACATTTACCTTAATAGTTATAGAATGTTTAATTCATAATGTTTAAAATATAGAATGATTTTGTATTGTAGATCGAAATTTCATCAATTAAATAATAGAAGAAATTTAAATTGCTAGTGTTGAATAATTTTAGAATAAAATATTAAAAATATTATTTGATTTTAAAAAGAAGGGTTGAGCGTGGCTAGATTTTAACACTTATTTAGTTGCCAATTCAAGGATTTTTAGCCCCGATACACGATACGTGTTTTAGGGGAAAATCATTTTAAGTTTAAAAAAATTATTTTTTTTCATCAAAATGCGTATAGGTCGAAGTTGAATGCAATTTTTCCATTGTTTACTCTTGGAAAGTGATAGAATTTTAATGAATGGCCTCATTTTCTTCTTTAAAAACAATTTTATAAGACTTCATCATCTTAGATTTTATTAATTTATCCCTCATGTTTCAATTTAAGCTACTTATTTATACAATCGAATTAAATTTACAACGTTTTCAAGTAATGATTAAAACATGACGGATTAATTTCACAACCTCAGACGGAGATGTCTTGTAATAGCTATTACAATATACTAGTATATTATACTATATATAATATATATAATATAATATATATAATATAATATATTATAATATACTATATTATAATATACTAGTATATTATACGCCGAGGCGCATATACTTATTTTATGGACGACGGTGCATTTACAAGTTTTGTTGCGACAGCGTACAGTATCGTAATGTTGTACCTTACGATACAGCGGAGTGTAATGTGAAGAGTGATCTTCCGCTGTATATCGCAATGTACAACATTACGATACTCTGCGCTGTCGCATAAAACGCGTTAATGGACCGAAATCACATAAAATTGTTTAAAGAAAAAAATAAGCTCTCGTTAATTAAAATCCGATAATTTTTGTAGTCTGGGATATACTAAAGTTATCTTCAACCTACAGTAGTTGCTTTTAAGGCACACATCTCTTAAGTTTGAACTGTTTCCATTTTTTAGAATATTTATTTAGTGCACGGAAAATAAAGTGCGTTGAATCAACAAAATGTTGGTCTGATAATGGATGATACAATATTTCCTTGATGCAACCAAAATTTTGTCTTTTCTCAAGAAAGTGTACTCTCGTATGTACCCAAATGATGAAACTTTATTTTTTTTTGGTCAAGCAACCTAGACATGACCTTTTAAAAATTGAAAAATGTTAACTAAAAATTACCTACACATGAATTTAAATGAATAAAATAATAGTTGAAGATTAAAAAATTTTAATTTTAGCTTCATATATTTCAAGCTAAACCATTTTTAACTACTAGCTTGTTCAAAAATTGTGCAATTTAAAAATATAATCTTTCCTTAATTTGCATTACTTGCACGATTAATAAATTCGCTACATTAAAAATCGAGTAGATTAAGATTGAATTTTTGAGAATTAGACTACTTCAAATTAATGTTGATTGAAACATTCAAAATTGTTTCGTTACATTCAAAATCGAAAAATTGTTAATTGAAAATTTATAAATAATATAATTTCGAATTGAAAGTCTTAATATACGGCGTCAAATAAAGTAGATATTCAGGCATATCTTGGTTTTAAAAGAACTTTTACATGCAAAGAAAATGTTCGAAATTTACATTGTTATATCAATTGTTATTATTTGTACTTTCATGAACATATAAATATATTTTTTAAGGAGAACATTTAGAAACACAATTAAAGTTTTACATTTTGAAGCATTTCACCTGAAATGTTTTGCTCGAATGTATAAAAAAATTGTAATATCAGATAACCTAGTGGAAGTATAAAGCGGAAGTGTACGACAGAGGTTTAGAATGTAAGTCACACTCTGGTTGGTCCCAGTAAACCGCGTTTAAGCGCATGCGTATAAATTGTTGGTAAACCATGAAAATCGATTACTGCCGACTTTGCGGTATCTTCCTATTACTTAAACATATGATATACATACTACAATATTATAATAACCAAGATAGCGGCGAAGGGAGCCAACAAAACACTGGTTTCAACTTATAATTTTGATACTTTGTAATTATAACTTTGCATTCTTCTCTTTGAAAGCCGCATATTAATTATAAAAGTTTCTTTCTACGTGTATAACTTGTTTTGGAATTCCTGTCGTATTGGTTTTACTTCTTTTATATGCAAAGTGATTAAAATATGGACCGAGAGAAAATATTTCTGAATGAAAAGAAAGTAAAAAATAAAATTCACTATTAAAAATAGTTGAATATAAGAAAATTGATGAAAACAAAGTGAATACGTCTAAAGTTTGTTCAAGTACTTAAACCAACATTGAAGCCATTTACTCGGAATAGATGGACTTAATCTTCATAAGGTAGAGTAAAATCTTGTGGCAAATATTTGGAGCAAACATGCAAGCATTCTTAGAAGCATACATTAATTAAGGAGGTAAATTTCGCCTCTGACGTACAAAGGCAAAATTATTTCCATTCAAACCAAAATTTTCACTTTCAGACCTTCACGCCTGCTTCCTTGCGAGAACTTTGACTTTCCTTCTCAGTGGTCGTAATTTTCCAGAGCCATGTAAGATCTTTTCTCCTTGCTCGGGAATTTAGGACATTAAAGTTCCGGAAAGTAGTTTCGTTCTAGAAACAATACCGATATTGACCTAATAATATTTAGTAATTAATGTGAAAGTGATAACGGTTTTATAGTCTAGGTAAAGAGCGTGCTTCTTGCCGTGAGATAGTTTCGTCAATGGGAGATAGAAAACTGGGGGGAAAAAGAGAAGAAAAAAGACGTAAAAACCTAATGAGTGGACCATATACATTTATACGTGTCAGAGTCTTTATATTATGCTATACTTATGTGCTTGTAGCATGAAATTAGAAATAAAGAACCTTCCAAACATAGATTATGAAAAAATAAAAATAAACTTTTCTCGTTGGTGACAGAAGCTTCTTCTGATTGGTTACTTCTGAAAACACTCTAAAAAAAGTAAAATGATAGGCTATCGAAATTCAGCCCCTACATTGAACCTGCACCTCCTACCTTGGCAGGCGCTGGGACCAGTCAAATAGGTTCTAAATGACTGGAATTTCAATCAAATTTAGACCCTGCTTTGACGCTAAAAATGTCCGCAATCTGCCGTTTTCCCACGTTTTGCATCAAAGTAGGGTCTGTATTTAAAGAACATTAGACCCTCTTTTGATCCTCCAAGTACTGAATGCGTAACTAGTAGCGTGAAAGAAGGTTCACTAAACTCACACCAATATGGATGAATAGAAATAACCATTTGTTATTTATCGTCAAAAACAAAATAATGCCTGTGACATAAACGTAAAGAATATTGGCAATTATTTCATAGATATATATGTTAATAATATTTTAATGATAACGCTTACGCATGGTGAATTGAAGAATCCGCAAGTACCAAGGATAGAACCCCAGTTTGCACAGTAGCACGCGCGACGCTAGTGAACCGGATGAACGGAACTGTTGCGTTATTGCGTAACCGGGAACTGACCACATAGTGAGATTTCCGTATGGTCACAATAAAATTATTAAAAGCAGCAAGATAAAATTTAAATTTTTGCAATTATAATTCTACGTTAATTTGCTTTATAAATTTTATATTTTAATATTAATAAATTTTTGTTCAGCTTAAGATAAATCATTAAATTTTAAAGTAATAAAATATAAAATCTATCAACAAAATGTCAACGTAGAATTATAATTGCAGCAATTTAAATCGTTATTTTGCTGATTTTATTGTGATATTACGGAAATGTTACTATGTGGTCACTTTACGATCACGCAATAGCGTGACGGTTCCGTTCACCCGGTCCGTTAGGCAAACATTATTAACACATGTAAAATACTTTACATTCCAAATTTGTTTTAAATACGAAGCAATTATTTTAAGAATAATGACTTTTCTTAAACTTTTTGTATTGTCAAATATTTGAAACTATTTTGGAAGAGTTCAGTATAAATGTTTCCTGCTCTTTTAGGAATGTTCACCATTACAAGCTTCAGAAATACTTGACGATAATAGGTATTTAAATTTGATTTTTTGTAATTTATTATTTGAACGAATACAGTCAATACCGTTTAAAAAGTGATGATTTCAATAATATATATATTTTTTTGATCGCCTTATTAAGCAACTACTTTTTAAAAACTCATTCGGCATCATAGTGAATGCCATTACACTAAAAAAATATAAATATTTAGCTTAAGATTCAACCTAATTATTATAAATAAATTATATACATAATTATGTAGAAATACTTGTTTGCGCAATGCTTGACCGCAGAACAAATTTTTTCTCAACTGTAAATTCGGAAAATTTGTATGAGAATAATATTCATCAGGAAACAAGTTATTGATAACAATACAATTATTTTTTTCATATCAAAGTGTCTCATAGTCCGGAAACTCGAGATGAAATGTCAATTAATTTTGATAAGTTTGGCTAGTCGCCTCAAATTTTCGGGACGACTAGTCCATTCCTTTTTCCAACATATATATCTATATATATATATATATATATATATATATATATATCATAAAAAATAAAAGAGTAGTCATTTTCTTACAGAAAGAAATAATTTTTATATAACACATGCATGAATACGGTCGTTTCTCATGCCTGTGGAGCGAACCTGAAGTTCCCCTTAAAAATCAAAAAATGAATCGAAAATTCCAATTCCAAAAATTGGTTGAAGTTTCAGTTTTTGAGTTATAAAATATTTAGGCTGGAGCAATCAGGAGCGCGGTATAAACAGACGTGCAAGCGTCAGCGGGATCCCAAAGTAGTGTTATTGCAGCGAGCTCCTGATTGGGCCAGCTCAAATATTTTATAACTCAAAAACTAAAACTTCAACTGATTTTTGGAAAAGGAATTTTAGGTCTATTTCTTTATTTTTATACAGTCGAGTCAGTCGTTTATCCGAAGATAGGAAGGAACCAAATATAAAATTTTACAGTTTGATTATTTTTCTTTAAACTGTGTTTCTGTATACAGATAACTTCATAAAAGATTTATAACCGCGTAACTCAAGTGTAACCTGGAAATTGGACAGAAAATAGAAGAGCCTGAAGCCTATTTTAAAGATGTGTTTTTCTTTTATACCAATTTATATTAATTTTGCTGAAGTAAAATTTGTAAAGCTAAAAACTTCAAATAATGCTGAAATTTCTTGATAAACATTTAGACTATTGCGCCTCATGTAATGATTGAGGGGGGGGGGGTCTTTAAAGATACTTCAAGGTGGTTGAAAACTCGGAAATTACACTGATGACGTTTCCCTTAACGCGTTATTTTCAAAGATTCCTAAATGCATTTTAAATTCATGGATTTTTTTACTAAAACTTATAATATTGCAGTTCAAGCAGAAAAAAGTTATATATTGGCACTTCCACGGAAAGAGCCATTTTCTCCACACAAAAAAAGTTCCAAAACAAATCTTAAGGCACCCATTTCAAACTTTTTACGCCACATACTAAATACATATAGAAACGCATATTTTATCATGGCCAATATTTTTTAGCATGCGCGCAGTTTGCACAAAATATAAGAAATTAGTATGTCCATAAGCTTAATTGAATGAATAATATTTTATAGGAATGGAAGATCAAGGAGGGTCTTTTCTTCTTTTTAAATTCTCAGGATGCTTTTCAGTAGTGTGTGAATCACTATCTTTTTGATTAAAGATACATGACGAGTGTCTGCAACGAAATAGTGGGGACATTATTTGAAAAATTCGAAACTTTATTACTAAATTTTAAGTCATCATTCTTTATGTTTTATTTTAAATCACGGTCGGTTGTTATTCCAACACTGAAATTATATCCTGACCGTTTAGAATATAACAGTTCGTGAATTAAACATCAGTTCGAAAAAAATATATTATCACAATTATTATTCTTATACCGAAGTATTGCAAAATATCTCAGGAAAGTAAAAGTTAATCTACATATATTTCTAAGGATTCTTTTTCTATTGTGCTCAGCTATCTTTTAAACTTCTGCTTGACGCTGTTGCCATAATATAATGTATTTATTAACTGATAATATTTACAATAAATTACTTTGAAATTCGTCCGAAACTACGATCACGTCAAATATTTTGTAAAAAATATATAATGCTTTAGTGACAAGCAGTATAAATAGAACAAATAATAATTACAAGCGAATACATATCTTCGTTGTAATTTTAGTAACAAAAAGCACCATTCACTTGAAGAAACACATACCAGTATATATTTTATTATATAAACGAAAATTATATGGATAATTTGATTTAACACTGAAATCTATACTTCAACAATTTGTTAAAACATTATGTTACGTAATAATATAAAAATTGTATTATATTATATTATAGATATTGATATTATAATTCGCTAATACAGATACAATATAATTTATTATATAATAATATTACTGTTTCTCTCTCTGATTTTACACAAATAAAATTGAATGGAAATGATATTGGAATGTAAGACAAAAAATGTACTTTTAATAAAGTAAGCAAATGCAATTGTGTTTAACTTATAATTCAATTTTGTCTTTAAATTCTTTTAAAATTGTTTTAAATCTATTTTTTCATTACTAATATTTTAAATATATTACTTACAAAAAACATTAGAAATACTTTCTCAAACTCTTCTCTAATTCAGTTTGTTAGAAAAGGGTTAACTTATTATAATAATGATAGAATTATTTGCCGAAAAATTGATATACAAATTATTTTTTATTTTTCATTTTTACTAAAATAATGTTAGTTTGCGAGAAACTTTAGGCCGTTCAAATATAAAAACCAAAAATGTTGATGTTAATGTTGATGTTCAAATGTAGTAATTAGAAATATAAATGTTAATTATGTTCAAAAAATATATTTAGACGAGTAATTTTATAGAAAAAAGTAATATTTTTCCATTATTTACCTGCTTTTTGTAATATTTCAAAGCATTCTAATTTTTTGAAAAAAGGTTTCAGACAAAAGTTATTCTTTTCCATAAAATGGAACTTTTTTTCAAAACAACATTTTTTTGTTGACATGTAACTTTTGATGAAAAGCAATTTATATACATATTTTAACTTCGATTTTTACCAAATGTACATGATTGTTGAGGCACATAATTTTCCTTGCGGGGACATTTTTTGGCCACCGAAATACAGCAAAATCAGAAAAAAATTCAATCCTATCTTGATTTGCGCGATTTTTATAGCTGTTGGCCCTGGAGTGGACATTTTCGCTGAAAAATCAGAGTGGACATTTTAGCCTTAAATTGGACATAACTTTTTTGCGCGCACTGTCATATTATCTTTATTCAAGGTAAACTTCTTCGGTAAGCATAGAAAAGTGTGCTTCAAATATTCTTGGAGCAAAGTACGATAATAGATTGGACATTTTTTCGCCAAATTCAAAATTTTCGGTATTTGAATGTGTACTACTTCGATAATTTTACAAGTGCACCTTTTTTCTTTATATAGTGACTGCTGGCCACCCAAATTTAATAGAAAATCGAAATATTTTTGACCTGGGTAGTTGCGCGCACTTTCGAGCGGACATTTGAATTGTAAAAGTGGTGACACGGCTTTGAGATTTTTTTGCTAAGTTAGAAATCAAAGCAGAATGTGAAATCCATCAAATTTAATTAAATGGAAATATAAATTTATTAACAGAAGACAAGAAGAAAATACAAAATTACTTTGAAAGAAGCATGAAACTAATATTGAAAGTGATGAAAGAAAGTAAAAGTACAGAGTTTGTGAGCATGAGAAACAGCAATCGTGAAATGCTATATGATAAAGACGGGATAGTAGACGCTTTAAAAGAGACTTTTAAAGAATTATTAGGAGGAGAAGATGTAGGGCAACAGAACTGTGACATAGAATATAATGCATTAGAAAACCCAATCGAAAAGGTATGTGACACTGAGGTTAGAGATATAATTAACAACTTAAAAAACGGTAAGGCTGCTGGTGTAGACAGTATTAGCGCTAAAATGCCTAAATACAGTGGCGAGTACAAGTTGACAAGTACGTATATCTGGGTAGCCTATTCACCACCGACGGAAAAATGGATGGGGAGTTAGATAAGCGCATAAATGAGGGTAAGAAGGTTATCGTTAGAGCAGGGTTCATTCTCGGAAATAAAAACATCAAAAAATGCTAAAACGTACATAATTCTATATTTGTACCTACTGTACTATACTGTAGCGAGATATGGACCTGTCAAGAAAAAGACAAGAATAAAATTAACGTGATTGGCATGAAAACTCTGCGCACAATATGCGGGAAACACAGATGGACAATGTGCGAAACGAGATAATCCTCAAAGAATGTGGTACAGGAAAGACATTAGTGGACATATGGAAAAGAAATCAGTTAAGATGTTTCGGACATGTTGAAAAAATGAAAGATGAACGACTGACGAAACAAGTGTATAAAGGTAAAGTAAATGTCAGAATGCCCAGAGGTAGACCGCCGAAAGAATGGTTAGAATCTGTGAATGAGACATTAATCCGAAGAGACACAAGAAGCCATAGAGACACGAGAGCTTGCATGAAAAAATGCATGGACGTGAAGGAAACTAGAGTAGTATGCCAGGACAGAACAGTGTGGCGACAAATAGTTTGTAAACAGAGTGACAGAGTAAACAGGGTGATCGCTAGAGAGATTGATCAGCAACCTGGGTCGGAGCAGTGTTGCGGAACGAACGTGTCATTTAAATAAATAACACGATAATTCTGGATCAATCTAAAAAATCTGTACCCCCTACCTCACACTACTCCTTTCCTCACCGAGCAAGTCACGCCCACCCCAGAAAGGGAAATGGCTTAATGGTATGATAATAATAATAATAATAATAATAATAATAATAAAAGTCCGATACTTTTCTGCATTTCCCTCTTGCCTCTATCTATTGTGCTCCGAGGCAAAAGCTCTGGATACCTATGTGGCCCGCCGAGCAGAAGAGAATATAAGGTCAACCACCTTTTATACATGGACGACCTTAAACTCTTTGCTTCCTGAAAAAAGGACCTTAACATCCTTGTAGATGCGGTAAATAGGTATTCTAAAGCGATTGGCATGAGCTTCGGACTGGACAAGTGTGCCTGCGTCCACCTACACCAAGGAAGACTAGAAACTACATCATCCAGTGACGATCAGGATGTTCAACTCGTAGGCGGAAATACCATGCAACATCTTGGTATTGGAGAAACATATACATATCTTGGAATACCGCAAGCGGAAACCCAAAATGTGCATAACTTGAAAACGGCCCTTGGAAAAAGGTATCGCCAAATTCTCAGAAAAATTTGGGCTTCCGAATTATCTGGAAAGAATAAGATCCAGGCGACCAATATGCTGGCCGTTCCTATACTGCTCTACACGTTTGGTGCAGTAAAATGGAACGTCGATGAGTTAAAACAACTTGATCGAAACACACGCAAGATGATGACAATTCAACGAAGTCTTCATCCTAGATCTTCCGTACCTCGAATATATCTCCCTCGCGATAAAGGAGGTAGAGGATTGCTAAGCTTAGAGTGTCTTCATCGAAGAACGGTTCTGGCTACAGCCTGTTCAGTTCTAAGAAGCACGGATTCCCTTATGCGACTCGTACATCAACATGAAGTCGCCAATGCTGCGGTGTTTCTATACCATGCAGCAAATAGGGCCGCAGAGGAGCTTGACCTCCCATTTGATTCCAGCGACATTACACATGGCCTAGCATCACTAACACCTCTGGTGCTCAAAAGTCGTATACAGGAAGCAGAACATACGCTTCTACTAAGAGAACATGCTGAGAAACCCCTCCATGGTAAGTTCTACGGCATCCTACGTAGAGAAGAGCTCTCGATGGGTCTGACCAGCATGTTTCTCAAGTCTGCTGGATTGAGATCGGAGACCGAGGGATTTCTTTTTGCCTGTCAAGACGGCGTTATAGACACCTTAGTTTGCCGCGAGCGCATAATGAATATACCTGTACGCGATACCAACTGCCGAGCGTGCAAGCTAGATCCCGAAACAGTTGGACATGTTCTCAGTGGATGTTCTAAATATGCACGCTGCGCGTACATAGAGAGACACAATGCAGCTCTAAAAGTGATATATTACCATCTTAGGCATTTCTATGGTGTTGATCTATTGCCCGTCTTGCCATACGCCCAGGGGGAACTCGAGTCAGTCGTGGAGAATGATCAGTGTAAGATCTACTGGAATTTCTCATTCTCCACCACTCAACGTATCAGTGCTACGAAGCCTGACATTGTCCTCCAAGATCTGAAGAACAAGATCATTTACGTGATTGAATTCTCGGCACCAACCGATGGTAATATCACGGCAAAGGAGGGAGAAAAACAGGCGAAATATCAAGCACTTCTTTTCGAGCTGAGTAAGCTGTACCAAGGCTACAAAGTCCATCTT
>CAKNXH010067143.1:0-13295 GCA_932178445.1 Andricus quercusramuli | reverse complement strand
TTTTGAAGAAGTTTTGCTTTAGTAAAGCCGTAAATGTGTCATGGAATTCTATATTTCTCGAATATCTGAGGTTCAATTCGCTTGAACTTTCAACTAAAATGAGCGGATAAAAAGTTTTACGTGGTTTAATTTAGAGAAGAAATAGTATACCCCCCCCCCCCGCCAGGCAGAGACAAAAAAAATGGTTCAATCTCGAAAAATTAACAATAAAAGTTATGACTTAGCTTTTGCGAATTGACTGTGTTGCCGCCGTTTTTCCTGGAAGCTTCTTCTTAGTTTTCGAGTTGGAATTTCGGAAAGGCACTAAGTAGCACGTTTACGGGAAATTTTATTTGTTTATTATTAGTATTATTATTATTAATTTAAAGTCATAGCGCAAGGATATTATTACGACCTTTTCCTAAGACGTTAGAGTTTGGACTGATTGCTGTCGAGTCAGCACATGTTTTCCTTTTCTTTTTTTTTTTTATGTACAGAATACAAAGGGGCGGAAATTTAGACACTTTAGAAATTCTTCGAAGACCCCTTAAGTACCAACAAAGACTGAAAATTCGTTAAAAATCACTCCAAGCACCACAAAGACTAGGAAATTCTCTCACGTTAGAAAATATCCTATCATATTTTAAAAAATTTTCGAAATACCGTGAAATTTGAAAACATTCCCGAATAGTCAAAAATTCCCGGAAAAAAGAATTCCCGACAGAAAATACCTGTATTATAAAATATCCAAACTACAAAATTCCGGAATGAATAAAATATCCGAACTGGAGTATTCCCGAATAATAAAACTGACGAATTGGAGTATTCGCGAACAGTTTATAATGTTGCATGATGCAACATCCAAACTGGAAAATTTCTGAATTATAAAACTCCAGCACAATAAAATTCCTGAATTTCAAAATTTCCAAATAATAAAAATTACTGAGTTAAGGAATTCCCAAACAGTCTACAATAACAGTCTACATCGGAGAAGTCTCGAAACTATAGAGAACAGTTCTATAAAATCATGGCCGATTTTTAGCCTAAAAAAAATCTTTTTTATTATCATTATTATTATCATTATGCTTTAATATTTGTTCACATATTTATAACTACATAATTATTTACTATTACACAAACAATCACTACACAAATAATCGCACGCTATTAAAATTATTATTCGCTGTGGGCTCGAACCCCCTACCTACGCATTCGGAGCTCCTGAGAAAACCTCGCAGCTAACATAACTTGTAGTATAAAAAAAAAAATCTAAAATATAAGCTACAGCTGTGAAGGGCTGTTTGACAAATTTTTGTGATTTGAAAATTCTAGGTTAATGATTTCGGAAATTTGAAACTTCTGGAGTTTTATATTTATAATTTCAGTAATTTCAAGAATATCATATTTCGAAAATTTAGTTTAAAATTTAAGTAATTACAAATTTCGGGATCTTTAACATTCTTAAAATTTTGGAAACTTTAAATTTCGAAGAAATTTTTAATCGCAAATTCTTTTTTGGTTATAAATTCTAGTAGGTTCAAGATTAATAAGATGTTATATAGCTATATAGAATAATTTTATATAAGTTATATGAAATTAAAGGCTTGCATTGCAAATAATTTTAAAAGTTGAATTCCCAATTCTATATTTTTTGAATCGATTGAATAAGATATGACATGGGAAAAGTTGAATCTATTTCAATTTTTAACGTTGAAAATTAAAATCTTAAGTTTTCCAATAACCGACACATCTCTAAATGGCAAGTCCACTACCCGGGTGCACCGGAACGTGCACCAGGTCGTTCGAGACGTCATCTACGAGAACTTTTTTAGAATCTAATTTGTGTCAATAGCCAAACTAACTACCATTAAGAAAATATGAGAGAAAACCAAGTTTTCATATTTTTATTTCGGTCTTACGATACATTTAGAAAAAATTTAAAAAATAAATCGAGTCAAAATGCCTTTTTATTGACGTTTCGGCCTCATCTGTGGGCCTTCATCAGAAAGAAACATCTTAGAGAATAATGGAACTCAATCATAAAATTTATGATTGAGTTCGATCAGTTTGTGAGCCATTTCACAGCATTTTAATTACAAAATATCAACCTTTTTTAACATATTGTGAAAGTTCCTTGGACTTTATAGTTTCCCAATACTTTTTTTACAAACTTCATAATGATTTTTAAAACTTCAGAATGATATCTGACTTCACAAAATTGTAAAATGTTGTCATTCGCTTCGACGTATATTTGATTGACTCTGTTTATTCTTTAAGATGTTTGTATCGATGAAGGCCCAGAGATGGGGCCAAAACGTCAATAAAAAGGAATTTTGACTCGATTTAGTTTTTCAATTTTTTCCAAATGGATCGTAAGACCGAAATAAAAATATGAAAACTTTGTTTTCTCTCATATTTTCTTAATATAAAAGAACGATCGAAGGGAGCTTGACTTGATGATTTCTTTAGAAATCTTAAAGTTTATCTACCAAAATAACTACCAATGGTGAGTCGAAGGTAGTTAATTTGGTGGTTGAAACAATTTAAATTTCTAAAAAGTTCTCGTAGAATACGTGCTGAACTACCTGGTGCGCAACTCGGTGCACCTGGATCGTCGACTCAACACTTAATTATTTTGGATGTTGACACAATTTGAATTTTAAAGCAGTTCTCGTAGAATACGTGCCATACGACCTGGTGCACGTTCCGGTGCATCCTGATCGTCGACTCACCATTGGTAGTTATTTTGGCTATTGATACAATTTAGATTCTAAAAAAGTTCTCGTAGATGACGTCTTGAACGACCTGGTGCACGTTCCGGTGCACCCGGGTAGTGGATTTACCATTTAGAGATGTGTCAGTTATTGGCAAACTTAATATTTTAATTTTCAACGCGTGCTAATGTTCTCTAAGACTTGAATTCTTTTTTTTCACGCGGGAGCGATGCGGAAAAGTCGCTGCCTGCGCACAGTAGCGACTGCGCAGCTACATTTTAAAGAACTGAAGTCTATAGATCTTAGATTGAAGTAGTTCACAAACACTCAATACTTCGAATCGAATTTCTATGAGATTTTTCAACATTTTTTGAAGAATTTTTCTATACATTTGACTGAATTGAGGTATTTAAACCTTATAATTATGTGATTACAAACTTTCAATACCTCGATTGTGATTTCTACGAAAGTTTTCAGCATTCTTTCATGAATTTCTCTATATATTTTATTAAACTTTTTCAAATCGGAGTTCAATATAAAGTTTACAGAATTCTTGTAGAGTTATTCTAGGTTAGTTCTATATTAAATCCTGAGAGTTATACAGAATATAGAAAATTTGTTCAAGGTTCTCTCTCATCCCCGACTCTTGTAATACTTCAAGAAAGTTTAATGAACTTTTTTTTTCCGTGTAGAAGCAAACTTTGGGAAGTTCTGAAAGAGTACTGAATACAAGCATGAAGAGCATGGGCCTCAAAATTAACGTAAATGACACAAAAATGATGGTATTCGAAGAAAAGAGTGAGAAAACAATGTGCAACATTGTCTTAAATGATGAGAGAATAGAACAAGTTGATAAGGACATATATCTTGGTAGTCTATTCACTAGTGACGGAAGATAGATGGAGAGTTAGATAGGCGCATAAACGAGGGTAACAAGGCTATCGGTAGAGCAGGCGTCATTATCAGAAGTAAAAATATAACAAATAAAGCTAAAATGGCAATACATAATTCTGTATTTGTACCGATTGTGCTATACGGTAGCGAGACATGGACATGTCAAGATAAGTATAAGAGTGAAATTAACGCGATTGGCATGAAATCTCTGCGCATAACATGCGGGATAACACTAATGGACGAAGTGAGTAACGAGACAAACCTCAAAGAATGTGGTGCAGAAGAGACACTAGTTGACATATGAGAAAGAAATCGGTTAAGATGGTTCGGGCATGTTGTGAGAATGAAAGATGAACGACTAGCGAAACATGTGTATGAAGGTAAAGTGAATGGCAGTGTGCCTAGAGGCAGACCGCAAAAAGAATGACTAGAATATTTGAATGAGACCCTAATTCGACGAGACATAAGAAGCCATAGAAACATGCGAAATTGCATGAAAAAAATGCATGGACGTGAAGGAAGTTAGAGAAGTATGCCAGGCCAGAAAAGTGTGCCGACAAATAGTTTATAAAAAGAGTGGCAGTAGAGTGAATTTCGCCTGAAATAAAAGACCTTGGATACTAATGGGCCCGAATGGGGAGCTTCAAACGACGACTTGGTGAGGCTCTTCACTTGTGGTGATCTCTTGAGAGATTGATCAGCAACCTGGGTCAAAGCCGTGTTGCGGAACGAACGCGTCATTTCAATAAATAACGCGAGAATTCTAGATCAATCTAAAAAATCTATAACTCGTTTCTCACGTTACTCCCTTCCTCACCGAGTGAGTGACGCCTACCAGATTTGATTGCCAATTGATTCAACAATATTCATCGAGACATTCATTTTCTTGACTTTTTGAGAAACTTTTATAAGAAATTATCTTTCTAATATATTAACTTTTAATTTTCAATTTTTAATTGTTAATATATATTAAAATAAAACTTCCTCAATTTTTGAGACTGTCATTGTGACTTTTAACAGGAATTTAATTAGTGACTGTGTACAAAAATATTGGATTATAATATATAAATGCATACACAGGAAGTTGATATTTACAATTCTTTAATTCTCAATAATTATTTAAATAGATCGAATTTTGAAGCTCATGATTTTCAAAGAAATTAATTGAAATGAGAAAATATAACTGATATTATTGGAGGACCTGTTAACAATATCAGGGTGTTTATGTAATTAACAGAACTAAATGTTTTAAGTAACATAAGTATCTAATAATCAAACCTAGTAGATTTCCTATAGATATTCACTGATCAGAGGTCTAAATTGGCCTCAAAACACGTTCGTTCCCTAGTAATATAAAAAAGACGGAGACAGAATAAGGAAAAAGTGAGAGGTTGGTTTTGGTTGACTTACTCCTCTTTTTTTAATTTTTGTTATTTATTTGTTTCTAATGAGCCGAAAAGTGAGGTAGTTTGGAAATATAATTTTTAATTGTGAATTTTTTTCATGCTCATTTTGCATAAAATTAATCCTGAGAAAGTAAATTTCATTTCGATCTTAAATAACAAATTTTTAAATACAGAATCTAAACTTATGATTCGTTCCAATCTGCAGAGGTTGCTTTTAAATATTTTAAGAGTTCATTCATTTGAGGCCAAAGAATTTTTACCTCCATTTCAGGAAAGAAATCTTTTTATTTAAATTTCTATAAAAAGAATGTTTCAAATGTTAGAAATTTTAGAAATGTATAAAAATGTTTTGGATTGTTTCTTTTCCTATTTGGAAAATGAAATATTATAAATAGATTGGTGCAGAATCAACTACAAAAAAAACACTTTCTTCACTAACTTCTCCAATGTGTTCGCTTAATTTAATGTTTCTGATACACATCCAAAATAAGCAAATTACATAACTTCTTCATTACCCTCCTTTTCATACCATTATACCATTAAGCCGTTTCCCTTTCGGCGAGCCTCTAGGGGTAGGCGTGACACTACCCGATTCGGGTAGTGTTTCTAGGTGGATAGTTTCTTGTAGTAAATAACTACAAGTGTGGGCTCACCACACCCACGACCGCCAACAGCAACGCAGTAGTATTATTCTCGAACGGTCACCCATCCAAGTACTAACCGCGCCCAACACTGCTTAACTTCAGTGATCTAACGGGAACTGGTGTGTCCAGCGTGGTATGGCCGTTGCCATTCATTCGTTCGGAAATTTTACCTTTTCATGCCTTGTTTATGTTTTCCTGTCACTTTTGTTGTCTTCTTTGGGGTCGGCTATAACTATATGTTACGTAACGCTTTGTTGGACGATTTTTGGACTCCCCGTCCCCATTGTAAAGTTAGCGTAATAATAGACAAAGACCCTGCCCCCTCCAATTATTACATAACTTACAGAAACAGTACGACTTTTAATGATACTAAGTTTGCATTTTTTACTATTTTGAATTGGCGTAAGAACTAATTTAAAAAAATGTTCATGTGAAAAAATATAGTGGTGTGTTACTTTCGTTCGAACAAAGTTTATTTCATGAAAAATACTTTTAAACAAAATTGTAAATAAGTATCTCAACAAATTCTAGCTTGATTGAAAATTGTTGTTTCTAGAATATGATTTTACCTTATTATTCGTTATCAAAAACTCCCCACA
Source organism: Andricus quercusramuli (assembly GCA_932178445.1). Taxonomy (NCBI): domain Eukaryota; kingdom Metazoa; phylum Arthropoda; class Insecta; order Hymenoptera; family Cynipidae; genus Andricus; species Andricus quercusramuli. Next base: position 7,059 of record CAKNXH010067143.1, on the reverse strand, counting down.
AAAAAAATTCGCAATCATTTTTCAACCTATAGAAAGAAAATAATTTTTCAAACTTCACAAACTTTCATAAGATTTTCGTAAGATACTTCAACTTTTAGGCAAACCTTGAAGACATATTTAAAAAACAATTTTTTTTACTCCTCCCTACCCTATTATATTTTTATATTATGTTTTTTACAAATGACCTAAAAGCGTTACGTAATAACATGGATGAACCCTTTCCGTTAGAATCGTTAGATGATTCTATTACTTTCTCTACCCTTTCTTAGACTTTTGTCTCTTCTTTCTTAAAATTATCTTATTTAATCCTGTATGTTTCTTTTATCTAATCTCTGTTTTAACTCTTTAAAATATTTTCTTCTTTTTTCGTGGTTAAATCAACTAAAACAGGGGTAGAAGACAGAGAATGGAGAAATATGGGTAGGAATAAATAGAGAAAAAATAGATCGAGGCTCTGCTTGAGGAGAAAAAAAAGATGCGCATACTACCAAGGAGAATTATAATAAGGATAAAGAAGTGTTTGATGGAAAGTAAAAAAAGAACCCTGAAGTAAATCGGAAAGATAAATTTAACACGAGTTCTGTAAAAGAAAAGAGGAGGAGAAGAAGGAATAGAAGCTGAAGAAGTTTGAAGTGATTAATAAACCCGTTCGGCTAATAAGAGGGGGGAGGGGGTAATTGTAAAGGAAAGGTAAAATAAAAGGCAGAAATAAAAATAAGGGAAGTGCTAAAAGAGGAATGATTAGAAGGTTTAATAGAAAAGTAGAATAAGAGATAGAGGAGAGGTTGAAGAGGAGTGCTTTAATTTAGACAGGTTTTACAAGGAAAGGTTGCAGCAGAAGGGAAAACAATTGGTTGGTGATTGGAATGGATGAATGGAAATTTAAAAGAGAGCAAACAAAGAGCGTTCGGATATGTACGATTTGTCATGAGAGAGGAATGAATGCAGTTAGATAGGAAAGGAGGAGGGAAAGGTAGCAGAAAGTAAGAAAGAGAGAAAGTTGTAGTAGATCTCAGCACAATGGATACAGTGAAGTAGAAAAATTTGTACTAAAGGTAAAAAGAAGTTTTCTGATGGAAAAGTACGTAATGTTATACGATAGAGCTAGAATAATAGGAGAATTAGGAAAAAAAGCTGAAAATCTTGTAATTGTACCTTAACAAGCTGTAGTATCTAAAATCCAGTGCTTGCGCCTAATGGACAAACAAAAATTCTCCAACTCCCACTGCAGTGGCCCGAACCTGATATCGCTATACTTGAGGATGACCCTCGCGAGTAAGCGAAGTAGTACTGCGAGGGAAGATGTCCCATAAATTCTGGAAGGAAGTCTCGCGTGATGTTAGGTACGACTTAGGAAGACCGCTCGCCATGCAAAATCGACACGTTTTCGCCAAGGACTATGAATCACCCCGTGGCATAACGTGTTACCGAGACAAACGGAAACGTAAATTCTCCTGTCGTGAATTCACGAGATGTGGTGCGAGAATAGAAGTACGAAAGGACGAGGCGAGATAGGCACTGGTAGGCAAAGTAGTCGCATGTTACCTACATCCAGCGATGTAAACGATCAGTTTTCTTTTCTGCCAGCTCGCTCGTGTATCGATAGCGAGCACGGCTCCATGGATCGCGGTCCGCTAAAAGTCAACGGTCAGGGTGTCTAGGTCAAATCGAACATGGAAATTGTGGAAATGAGTCCCGGGATAAATTAGTGCTTTTGATAAAGGATGCATGTTTATGACGAGCCTTGTACTTTCAGATAGGGTAATTTAAACGCTTAAGCGAAAACTGGTACTTGGGATACTTTAAGATGAGATAATTTTATCTGAGATCGTGATTTGCGGTAGCCATTCACCGGCAAAGAAAGTAATGTCGTAAATAGGGTTCTGACATTCCCGGAATTTTAAATCATGGAATATTTTTCACTATGTTCTTCAAACTAAAACGAATACAAATTTAACAAAAATTGTAGAACGTGTCTAGTAAAACCAATGTTATGTGTCAAAAAGACATGGAAATATAATGCTGGGCATAACATAGGTTCTTTGGAAATGCTTGAAGGTGATTTCATTCTCAAAACGCCATGAAACTTATTTTCTCCTTCTGTAACTCTGAAACTGAGTAATGCAAAGAACTTCTTCTAGTCTTTAATTAGTTTTCAAACTAATAATAATAATCATAATAATAGCATAATCAGCAACATTTTTCAAACTAACATAAAAATTGTATTTTCTGTTTCAGGTAAGTTCAATGTCCATACACAATTTACAATTATTTTTGTAAGTATGCTTTATTGTCTCATATTTCATCAAAAAGATCTGCTTGAAAAGTTCGCATTTTATATACGAGAGAAAAATGTGCTTGGAATTCCATATTAATCCGTCTAATTAATTAAATAGTACTCATTCCTTGACGCAGTTTTTGTTAAGTATAATTATTTTACGCAACTTTCGGTGACACTATTTAATTGAAGGGATCTTATTGTTCAGCGCGTTAATTTCACTGTCTTTCCGTTGTCGGAAGAGAAAGATATGAGTAATTGCGTGGCGTTTCCAACCCTATGTGGCAGTAACACCGGAATTGTCTCCACATTTCTAGCTAACAATCTACCTGCGTCACCGAGTGGCTTGTCTGTGAGAAATCAATTATACAATAGTAAGCGGTATACTTCGTGGCTAGGTCTATTATTTATGATAAGACTGAAGCTTAGTTTGCGTCAGCCCAGTAGAATGGTAATTATTTTTTACTTGACGTCTACCCTAGACGTCTGGATCTTAATTCCATAATGTCAATTGCCAGGTAATCTTCGTGCCATCATAAAAGTGAATAAAAACCAAACTAGCGGAGAAGATTGCATCAAATTTTGAACAATTTAAGCTGGAATATGATTTACAAACGTTGAAAGCATCCAATGGAAGAAGATTCGGAAAATGTACCTATACGACATTACATTTAGGCGCTACATTCACATTTTCCTAAACTAGAACATACCGTGCGCTACGCGCCCGGAAATTCCATTATTTTGTTACTAAAGAACACTAAAATTTAAATCGATTCAAATGTAAATTAAGATTTATTAAAATACTTTTTAATGAATTTTTGAATTGAATTATTCATAAAATCTAGATAAATTGGTGGCAATATGCCACCTGTTGAAAATATACAAATACAAAATGAATTTAATTAGAAGCGTATATCTTTTAAATAAAGATCCATATCTAAGGCTAAATACTTATTGTAAATATCGAACCTAATTATTTCCATCTCGAATATAAATTAAATTTTCGTCTACGGTAGACATTTCATTATATTCATATATGATATCAAACTTTTCGAATATATTGAGGCACGGAGTTTTCTAATGGCGAAAGTATCAGATAGGAATTCCTTCCGAACCAATTCGAATCATTCCGGAATCTGTATCCGAACCAATCTGAGTCAATTCGAACCAATCCGAAAAAAGTTCTACATTTCGTTTGACCCAAATCATTTAAAAATTAATCCGACTCAATCCGAACCAAAGTTTCAGTCCAAATGAATCCTAATCAATCCGAACACGTATTGATATACACTGAATTGCCAATCCGAATGAATCCGAGTTCGGATTGAATTGGATTTTTCGGATTGGTTCGGAAGCAATTCCTATCCGATAGTTTCGCCAGGGTAACTCTCTTGAAAAAGCTACGTACAGCTATCCGTGATTGAAAACATCTTTTTTTAGATCAGTTCCAATTCCATCGAAAGTTTGACCTTGTGATTTGTTGATTGTCATTGCAAATGCTACTTTGACTGGAAATTGGCTCCTTTTGAATGAAAGTGGATAATTATTTTCACAGTGCAGTGTCAACCGTTTGAGATAAGCGATTTCGTCCGCTCTACTGACTGTCAAAATTTCACATCGCAAAACGTTGGGAGAAAATTCTATTACGAGCAATCTAATCCCATTGCAAAGTCCTTCACTTATGCTTAGATTTTTTTTCAGCATTATCTCTGCGTATTTTCTCAATCGCAATTCATGAGGTGGCAAGCTCGGAGGATTCAAAGTATTCAAATATTCCGTCAGTATGGCCTCATGATTGATATCTCCTTCGTCGCCGGTTGTTTCCGTACTATCTATACTGGTGTAAATTTGGTCTGTTTCTTCATCAAGTAAATTATAAGTCATAATTATAATTAATAATAATTATTATGGAAAGTATATCGTGTTTTGACGCAATTCGGTATTGTCTGTTTTTGATCATATCACCATATGTATCTGCAACTAGATCAGAATATTGATATCCGCAATACATCTATCGGTAATCTGAATATTTTCCGAATTGTAATTCAAAGTACCATTGCCCATACCAAGAAGAAATTGAGAAAACTCTTTTTTTTGGTAAAGCTCGCATGTTCTCCGATATACAGTGCATTCTGAAACAGTTCCACAAAGTACTGAATTTGATTGATGAGTTGACCGTGTCACTGCGAGTTGCTCTTTCATTTACGGGCAGCAATCGCCTGAAGTCACCACCTAAAACAACAATCTTTCCGCCAAATGGCAAATCAATAGACATGAAATCACGCAATGTTCTGTCCATGACTTCGAGTGCAAAACGTGGTGCCATCGGTGCTTCGTCCCAAACGAATACGTTTAATTCTTTGAATCTTTTTTTCTTCTTTTGACTGAGCTGAAATGTTGGAAGTCGAGTCCGCAAATAGAGGCACTGACAAACCAAGAGTTTTGTGCACTGTTTTTCCATGAGGAATTAATGTTGCAGCAATGTCGGTGAAGGCCATCCTGCAAATATTTTTACCTCGATCTTTCAATAAGTAGAACAAGAGTTCTAAACAAAAGTTTTTCCTGATCCTCCTGGTCCGTCAATGTAAAAACATTTCCCGAAAGTATGACATCCTTCTGCAACTCGGAGAATCAAATCGACAATTTCTTTCTGTTTGACATTCAGTTTATCGTATTGGTTTTGTCCAATCGATATTTCTTGCAAAAGTTGCTCGTGCTCTTCTTCGAATTCTGTTGTTATTTGCACCATTTCGGGAAATGTCGATAGATCCCACTCTTCTTTCTCTAACATCTCTTTTATTTGAGAATAAGCTCTCATTGTGCCAGTTGAATGCCCGAATCGTCTGATATAATTTTCTGATAAAGCGATTTTGAATACCTGTTTGAATTGCGCGCCAACTGCAGCCAACCAGCGCGCGGCCCCCAACATTGGCATCACTGCCGATACAGCACACACACGCGCGCGTACCTTCTTTCTCTGTCTCCCTCTCTCTCTCTCTCTCTTCTTGTGAATCATAATTAAAATATTGTATTTTCTTCTTTGTGTAATTAAATAAAATGAATCTAACTAATGTAAATTAATTTTCGTATAAAATTCTATTATGTCAAGGTAGTAATTGTTTCAGTAATTCTATTTTATTTAATGATAGTTTTCTTCTAATTTTATATTTTCAAATTTCGCGGAATTTTACATTGCTATATTCAATTTTTAGAGTCAACCAATAAAAGTGCAGTAAAAGATCTAACGTTAGCTCACTTGTCTAGTTCACATCGATTTTATTGAAATGGATACTATTACTTAAAAATTGTTTGAGTGCGTACGTTATTATACCAAATAAAAAAAAATCATAAAAAGACATTTACAAAATAATATTTTGCACAATAACAATCTTTGATCAAAAACGAATATTATCGACAAAGAAAATTTAGTAGTTGCATTTTCAACAAGATAGTTCAATTTTCAAGCCAAAAAGACGAATTTTTTAAAATACAATTGAATTTTCAACCCAAAAAGTTTAATTTTTGACAAAAAAGTTCATTTTGAGTCAAGACATACGAATTTTCAGCCAAGAAAGATGTCTTTTCTGCCATAAAAGATGAATTTTTGATCCAAAAGGACAATTTTTTAACAAAACAGTTGAATTTTCGAAGAAAAAAGATGACCTCAACTAAACACTCGAATTTTTAACAAACTAGTTGAATTTTTACCGAATAGCTGAATTTTTCACCTGCAAAGATAAATTTTCAACCAAGAAGATTAATTTTCTACCAAAAGACTAATTTTCAACAAAATACTTGAATTTTCAACAACAAAAAAAAGATAGGTTCATAACTAATTTTCAACAAGAACAAAAAAAAACAAATAATCAACGAAATATTCAACAAAATATTCGAATACTCTACGAAGGTAATTGTCTATCCTAATAGACGGATTTTTAATAAAATACATAAATTTTTACCAAATAGTTGAATTTTCAACTTATAAAGGAAAAATATTATAACCAAAAATGAAAGAGCTACTTTTTCAGATAAAAAATTAAATTTGAAAAAACAAACAAAAATAAATTTGCAACAAACTAGATCAATTTTCAAGTGAATAGTTTAATTGTCAGCCAAATAGTTCAGTTTTCTACCAAAGTAGTTGAATTTTAAACCAAAATATGAATTTTCAGCCAAATAGTTTAATTTTCTACCGAATTGTTGAATTTTCAAGCCAAGCAGACCAATTTTCTACACAAAGTTAAATTTTCACCCTGAAAATATGCATTTTCAACAAAAAAATCCCTCTACGACCAAGTATTTGAATTTTCAACTAAAATTTTGAATCTTCAATACAAATGTTTTGAAAATGATAAAATCTAAATGTACAACAAACTGGCTTGATTTCCTTGAATTATGACTTTTTATAAATAAAAATTACTCGTTTTTTGGGAGAAAAATGGATTCAAAATCCAAGTGGAATCTTCGAAATTCAACTTAATCGAATTTTTAATTTAATTTTAATTTGAAAAAGTGTAATCATCTAAGAAAATCAAGCCGGTTTGATATTTAGTCCTAAAATTTCGAAAAATAGTGTAGAATATTTTAAAAAGCAAAATGTTTCAATTTGTTAAGATTACAAATTTGAAAAAAATGAAAAATCGCGTAAATTTGAAAAATATTTATAAGATATGAAGAGATTCAAAAAAAAATTTGAACCTAAAAAGATTTTACAAAATGTAGATCTTTAAAGATTGTTCGGCTGCTTTTTACTGTCATCTGAAATAGTAGAGAGTTAGACT
>CAKNXH010067142.1:0-13293 GCA_932178445.1 Andricus quercusramuli | reverse complement strand
TTTTGAAGAAGTTTTGCTTTAGTAAAGCCGTAAATGTGTCATGGAATTCTATATTTCTCGAATATCTGAGGTTCAATTCGCTTGAACTTTCAACTAAAATGAGCGGATAAAAAGTTTTACGTGGTTTAATTTAGAGAAGAAATAGTATACCCCCCCCCCCCGCCAGGCAGAGACAAAAAAAATGGTTCAATCTCGAAAAATTAACAATAAAAGTTATGACTTAGCTTTTGCGAATTGACTGTGTTGCCGCCGTTTTTCCTGGAAGCTTCTTCTTAGTTTTCGAGTTGGAATTTCGGAAAGGCACTAAGTAGCACGTTTACGGGAAATTTTATTTGTTTATTATTAGTATTATTATTATTAATTTAAAGTCATAGCGCAAGGATATTATTACGACCTTTTCCTAAGACGTTAGAGTTTGGACTGATTGCTGTCGAGTCAGCACATGTTTTCCTTTTCTTTTTTTTTTTTATGTACAGAATACAAAGGGGCGGAAATTTAGACACTTTAGAAATTCTTCGAAGACCCCTTAAGTACCAACAAAGACTGAAAATTCGTTAAAAATCACTCCAAGCACCACAAAGACTAGGAAATTCTCTCACGTTAGAAAATATCCTATCATATTTTAAAAAATTTTCGAAATACCGTGAAATTTGAAAACATTCCCGAATAGTCAAAAATTCCCGGAAAAAAGAATTCCCGACAGAAAATACCTGTATTATAAAATATCCAAACTACAAAATTCCGGAATGAATAAAATATCCGAACTGGAGTATTCCCGAATAATAAAACTGACGAATTGGAGTATTCGCGAACAGTTTATAATGTTGCATGATGCAACATCCAAACTGGAAAATTTCTGAATTATAAAACTCCAGCACAATAAAATTCCTGAATTTCAAAATTTCCAAATAATAAAAATTACTGAGTTAAGGAATTCCCAAACAGTCTACAATAACAGTCTACATCGGAGAAGTCTCGAAACTATAGAGAACAGTTCTATAAAATCATGGCCGATTTTTAGCCTAAAAAAAATCTTTTTTATTATCATTATTATTATCATTATGCTTTAATATTTGTTCACATATTTATAACTACATAATTATTTACTATTACACAAACAATCACTACACAAATAATCGCACGCTATTAAAATTATTATTCGCTGTGGGCTCGAACCCCCTACCTACGCATTCGGAGCTCCTGAGAAAACCTCGCAGCTAACATAACTTGTAGTATAAAAAAAAAAATCTAAAATATAAGCTACAGCTGTGAAGGGCTGTTTGACAAATTTTTGTGATTTGAAAATTCTAGGTTAATGATTTCGGAAATTTGAAACTTCTGGAGTTTTATATTTATAATTTCAGTAATTTCAAGAATATCATATTTCGAAAATTTAGTTTAAAATTTAAGTAATTACAAATTTCGGGATCTTTAACATTCTTAAAATTTTGGAAACTTTAAATTTCGAAGAAATTTTTAATCGCAAATTCTTTTTTGGTTATAAATTCTAGTAGGTTCAAGATTAATAAGATGTTATATAGCTATATAGAATAATTTTATATAAGTTATATGAAATTAAAGGCTTGCATTGCAAATAATTTTAAAAGTTGAATTCCCAATTCTATATTTTTTGAATCGATTGAATAAGATATGACATGGGAAAAGTTGAATCTATTTCAATTTTTAACGTTGAAAATTAAAATCTTAAGTTTTCCAATAACCGACACATCTCTAAATGGCAAGTCCACTACCCGGGTGCACCGGAACGTGCACCAGGTCGTTCGAGACGTCATCTACGAGAACTTTTTTAGAATCTAATTTGTGTCAATAGCCAAACTAACTACCATTAAGAAAATATGAGAGAAAACCAAGTTTTCATATTTTTATTTCGGTCTTACGATACATTTAGAAAAAATTTAAAAAATAAATCGAGTCAAAATGCCTTTTTATTGACGTTTCGGCCTCATCTGTGGGCCTTCATCAGAAAGAAACATCTTAGAGAATAATGGAACTCAATCATAAAATTTATGATTGAGTTCGATCAGTTTGTGAGCCATTTCACAGCATTTTAATTACAAAATATCAACCTTTTTTAACATATTGTGAAAGTTCCTTGGACTTTATAGTTTCCCAATACTTTTTTTACAAACTTCATAATGATTTTTAAAACTTCAGAATGATATCTGACTTCACAAAATTGTAAAATGTTGTCATTCGCTTCGACGTATATTTGATTGACTCTGTTTATTCTTTAAGATGTTTGTATCGATGAAGGCCCAGAGATGGGGCCAAAACGTCAATAAAAAGGAATTTTGACTCGATTTAGTTTTTCAATTTTTTCCAAATGGATCGTAAGACCGAAATAAAAATATGAAAACTTTGTTTTCTCTCATATTTTCTTAATATAAAAGAACGATCGAAGGGAGCTTGACTTGATGATTTCTTTAGAAATCTTAAAGTTTATCTACCAAAATAACTACCAATGGTGAGTCGAAGGTAGTTAATTTGGTGGTTGAAACAATTTAAATTTCTAAAAAGTTCTCGTAGAATACGTGCTGAACTACCTGGTGCGCAACTCGGTGCACCTGGATCGTCGACTCAACACTTAATTATTTTGGATGTTGACACAATTTGAATTTTAAAGCAGTTCTCGTAGAATACGTGCCATACGACCTGGTGCACGTTCCGGTGCATCCTGATCGTCGACTCACCATTGGTAGTTATTTTGGCTATTGATACAATTTAGATTCTAAAAAAGTTCTCGTAGATGACGTCTTGAACGACCTGGTGCACGTTCCGGTGCACCCGGGTAGTGGATTTACCATTTAGAGATGTGTCAGTTATTGGCAAACTTAATATTTTAATTTTCAACGCGTGCTAATGTTCTCTAAGACTTGAATTCTTTTTTTTCACGCGGGAGCGATGCGGAAAAGTCGCTGCCTGCGCACAGTAGCGACTGCGCAGCTACATTTTAAAGAACTGAAGTCTATAGATCTTAGATTGAAGTAGTTCACAAACACTCAATACTTCGAATCGAATTTCTATGAGATTTTTCAACATTTTTTGAAGAATTTTTCTATACATTTGACTGAATTGAGGTATTTAAACCTTATAATTATGTGATTACAAACTTTCAATACCTCGATTGTGATTTCTACGAAAGTTTTCAGCATTCTTTCATGAATTTCTCTATATATTTTATTAAACTTTTTCAAATCGGAGTTCAATATAAAGTTTACAGAATTCTTGTAGAGTTATTCTAGGTTAGTTCTATATTAAATCCTGAGAGTTATACAGAATATAGAAAATTTGTTCAAGGTTCTCTCTCATCCCCGACTCTTGTAATACTTCAAGAAAGTTTAATGAACTTTTTTTTTCCGTGTAGAAGCAAACTTTGGGAAGTTCTGAAAGAGTACTGAATACAAGCATGAAGAGCATGGGCCTCAAAATTAACGTAAATGACACAAAAATGATGGTATTCGAAGAAAAGAGTGAGAAAACAATGTGCAACATTGTCTTAAATGATGAGAGAATAGAACAAGTTGATAAGGACATATATCTTGGTAGTCTATTCACTAGTGACGGAAGATAGATGGAGAGTTAGATAGGCGCATAAACGAGGGTAACAAGGCTATCGGTAGAGCAGGCGTCATTATCAGAAGTAAAAATATAACAAATAAAGCTAAAATGGCAATACATAATTCTGTATTTGTACCGATTGTGCTATACGGTAGCGAGACATGGACATGTCAAGATAAGTATAAGAGTGAAATTAACGCGATTGGCATGAAATCTCTGCGCATAACATGCGGGATAACACTAATGGACGAAGTGAGTAACGAGACAAACCTCAAAGAATGTGGTGCAGAAGAGACACTAGTTGACATATGAGAAAGAAATCGGTTAAGATGGTTCGGGCATGTTGTGAGAATGAAAGATGAACGACTAGCGAAACATGTGTATGAAGGTAAAGTGAATGGCAGTGTGCCTAGAGGCAGACCGCAAAAAGAATGACTAGAATATTTGAATGAGACCCTAATTCGACGAGACATAAGAAGCCATAGAAACATGCGAAATTGCATGAAAAAAATGCATGGACGTGAAGGAAGTTAGAGAAGTATGCCAGGCCAGAAAAGTGTGCCGACAAATAGTTTATAAAAAGAGTGGCAGTAGAGTGAATTTCGCCTGAAATAAAAGACCTTGGATACTAATGGGCCCGAATGGGGAGCTTCAAACGACGACTTGGTGAGGCTCTTCACTTGTGGTGATCTCTTGAGAGATTGATCAGCAACCTGGGTCAAAGCCGTGTTGCGGAACGAACGCGTCATTTCAATAAATAACGCGAGAATTCTAGATCAATCTAAAAAATCTATAACTCGTTTCTCACGTTACTCCCTTCCTCACCGAGTGAGTGACGCCTACCAGATTTGATTGCCAATTGATTCAACAATATTCATCGAGACATTCATTTTCTTGACTTTTTGAGAAACTTTTATAAGAAATTATCTTTCTAATATATTAACTTTTAATTTTCAATTTTTAATTGTTAATATATATTAAAATAAAACTTCCTCAATTTTTGAGACTGTCATTGTGACTTTTAACAGGAATTTAATTAGTGACTGTGTACAAAAATATTGGATTATAATATATAAATGCATACACAGGAAGTTGATATTTACAATTCTTTAATTCTCAATAATTATTTAAATAGATCGAATTTTGAAGCTCATGATTTTCAAAGAAATTAATTGAAATGAGAAAATATAACTGATATTATTGGAGGACCTGTTAACAATATCAGGGTGTTTATGTAATTAACAGAACTAAATGTTTTAAGTAACATAAGTATCTAATAATCAAACCTAGTAGATTTCCTATAGATATTCACTGATCAGAGGTCTAAATTGGCCTCAAAACACGTTCGTTCCCTAGTAATATAAAAAAGACGGAGAGAGAATAAGGAAAAAGTGAGAGGTTGGTTTTGGTTGACTTACTCCTCTTTTTTTAATTTTTGTTATTTATTTGTTTCTAATGAGCCGAAAAGTGAGGTAGTTTGGAAATATAATTTTTAATTGTGAATTTTTTTCATGCTCATTTTGCATAAAATTAATCCTGAGAAAGTAAATTTCATTTCGATCTTAAATAACAAATTTTTAAATACAGAATCTAAACTTATGATTCGTTCCAATCTGCAGAGGTTGCTTTTAAATATTTTAAGAGTTCATTCATTTGAGGCCAAAGAATTTTTACCTCCATTTCAGGAAAGAAATCTTTTTATTTAAATTTCTATAAAAAGAATGTTTCAAATGTTAGAAATTTTAGAAATGTATAAAAATGTTTTGGATTGTTTCTTTTCCTATTTGGAAAATGAAATATTATAAATAGATTGGTGCAGAATCAACTACAAAAAAAACACTTTCTTCACTAACTTCTCCAATGTGTTCGCTTAATTTAATGTTTCTGATACACATCCAAAATAAGCAAATTACATAACTTCTTCATTACCCTCCTTTTCATACCATTATACCATTAAGCCGTTTCCCTTTCGGCGAGCCTCTAGGGGTAGGCGTGACACTACCCGATTCGGGTAGTGTTTCTAGGTGGATAGTTTCTTGTAGTAAATAACTACAAGTGTGGGCTCACCACACCCACGACCGCCAACAGCAACGCAGTAGTATTATTCTCGAACGGTCACCCATCCAAGTACTAACCGCGCCCAACACTGCTTAACTTCAGTGATCTAACGGGAACTGGTGTGTCCAGCGTGGTATGGCCGTTGCCATTCATTCGTTCGGAAATTTTACCTTTTCATGCCTTGTTTATGTTTTCCTGTCACTTTTGTTGTCTTCTTTGGGGTCGGCTATAACTATATGTTACGTAACGCTTTGTTGGACGATTTTTGGACTCCCCGTCCCCATTGTAAAGTTAGCGTAATAATAGACAAAGACCCTGCCCCCTCCAATTATTACATAACTTACAGAAACAGTACGACTTTTAATGATACTAAGTTTGCATTTTTTACTATTTTGAATTGGCGTAAGAACTAATTTAAAAAAATGTTCATGTGAAAAAATATAGTGGTGTGTTACTTTCGTTCGAACAAAGTTTATTTCATGAAAAATACTTTTAAACAAAATTGTAAATAAGTATCTCAACAAATTCTAGCTTGATTGAAAATTGTTGTTTCTAGAATATGATTTTACCTTATTATTCGTTATCAAAAACTCCCCACAAAAAAAATTCGCAATCATTTTTCAACCTATAGAAAGAAAATAATTTTTCAAACTTCACAAACTTTCATAAGATTTTCGTAAGATACTTCAACTTTTAGGCAAACCTTGAAGACATATTTAAAAAACAATTTTTTTTACTCCTCCCTACCCTATTATATTTTTATATTATGTTTTTTACAAATGACCTAAAAGCGTTACGTAATAACATGGATGAACCCTTTCCGTTAGAATCGTTAGATGATTCTATTACTTTCTCTACCCTTTCTTAGACTTTTGTCTCTTCTTTCTTAAAATTATCTTATTTAATCCTGTATGTTTCTTTTATCTAATCTCTGTTTTAACTCTTTAAAATATTTTCTTCTTTTTTCGTGGTTAAATCAACTAAAACAGGGGTAGAAGACAGAGAATGGAGAAATATGGGTAGGAATAAATAGAGAAAAAATAGATCGAGGTTCTGCTTGAGGAGAAAAAAAAGATGCGCATACTACCAAGGAGAATTATAATAAGGATAAAGAAGTGTTTGATGGAAAGTAAAAAAAGAACCCTGAAGTAAATTGGAAAGATAAATTTAACACGAGTTCTGTAAAAGAAAAGAGGAGGAGAAGAAGGAATAGAAGCTGAAGAAGTTTGAAGTGATTAATAAACCCGTTCGGCTAATAAGAGGGGGGAGGGGGTAATTGTAAAGGAAAGGTAAAATAAAAGGCAGAAATAAAAATAAGGGAAGTGCTAAAAGAGGAATGATTAGAAGGTTTAATAGAAAAGTAGAATAAGAGATAGAGGAGAGGTTGAAGAGGAGTGCTTTAATTTAGACAGGTTTTACAAGGAAAGGTTGCAGCAGAAGGGAAAACAATTGGTTGGTGATTGGAATGGATGAATGGAAATTTAAAAGAGAGCAAACAAAGAGCGTTCGGATATGTACGATTTGTCATGAGAGAGGAATGAATGCAGTTAGATAGGAAAGGAGGAGGGAAAGGTAGCAGAAAGTAAGAAAGAGAGAAAGTTGTAGTAGATCTCAGCACAATGGATACAGTGAAGTAGAAAAATTTGTACTAAAGGTAAAAAGAAGTTTTCTGATGGAAAAGTACGTAATGTTATACGATAGAGCTAGAATAATAGGAGAATTAGGAAAAAAAGCTGAAAATCTTGTAATTGTACCTTAACAAGCTGTAGTATCTAAAATCCAGTGCTTGCGCCTAATGGACAAACAAAAATTCTCCAACTCCCACTGCAGTGGCCCGAACCTGATATCGCTATACTTGAGGATGACCCTCGCGAGTAAGCGAAGTAGTACTGCGAGGGAAGATGTCCCATAAATTCTGGAAGGAAGTCTCGCGTGATGTTAGGTACGACTTAGGAAGACCGCTCGCCATGCAAAATCGACACGTTTTCGCCAAGGACTATGAATCACCCCGTGGCATAACGTGTTACCGAGACAAACGGAAACGTAAATTCTCCTGTCGTGAATTCACGAGATGTGGTGCGAGAATAGAAGTACGAAAGGACGAGGCGAGATAGGCACTGGTAGGCAAAGTAGTCGCATGTTACCTACATCCAGCGATGTAAACGATCAGTTTTCTTTTCTGCCAGCTCGCTCGTGTATCGATAGCGAGCACGGCTCCATGGATCGCGGTCCGCTAAAAGTCAACGGTCAGGGTGTCTAGGTCAAATCGAACATGGAAATTGTGGAAATGAGTCCCGGGATAAATTAGTGCTTTTGATAAAGGATGCATGTTTATGACGAGCCTTGTACTTTCAGATAGGGTAATTTAAACGCTTAAGCGAAAACTGGTACTTGGGATACTTTAAGATGAGATAATTTTATCTGAGATCGTGATTTGCGGTAGCCATTCACCGGCAAAGAAAGTAATGTCGTAAATAGGGTTCTGACATTCCCGGAATTTTAAATCATGGAATATTTTTCACTATGTTCTTCAAACTAAAACGAATACAAATTTAACAAAAATTGTAGAACGTGTCTAGTAAAACCAATGTTATGTGTCAAAAAGACATGGAAATATAATGCTGGGCATAACATAGGTTCTTTGGAAATGCTTGAAGGTGATTTCATTCTCAAAACGCCATGAAACTTATTTTCTCCTTCTGTAACTCTGAAACTGAGTAATGCAAAGAACTTCTTCTAGTCTTTAATTAGTTTTCAAACTAATAATAATAATCATAATAATAGCATAATCAGCAACATTTTTCAAACTAACATAAAAATTGTATTTTCTGTTTCAGGTAAGTTCAATGTCCATACACAATTTACAATTATTTTTGTAAGTATGCTTTATTGTCTCATATTTCATCAAAAAGATCTGCTTGAAAAGTTCGCATTTTATATACGAGAGAAAAATGTGCTTGGAATTCCATATTAATCCGTCTAATTAATTAAATAGTACTCATTCCTTGACGCAGTTTTTGTTAAGTATAATTATTTTACGCAACTTTCGGTGACACTATTTAATTGAAGGGATCTTATTGTTCAGCGCGTTAATTTCACTGTCTTTCCGTTGTCGGAAGAGAAAGATATGAGTAATTGCGTGGCGTTTCCAACCCTATGTGGCAGTAACACCGGAATTGTCTCCACATTTCTAGCTAACAATCTACCTGCGTCACCGAGTGGCTTGTCTGTGAGAAATCAATTATACAATAGTAAGCGGTATACTTCGTGGCTAGGTCTATTATTTATGATAAGACTGAAGCTTAGTTTGCGTCAGCCCAGTAGAATGGTAATTATTTTTTACTTGACGTCTACCCTAGACGTCTGGATCTTAATTCCATAATGTCAATTGCCAGGTAATCTTCGTGCCATCATAAAAGTGAATAAAAACCAAACTAGCGGAGAAGATTGCATCAAATTTTGAACAATTTAAGCTGGAATATGATTTACAAACGTTGAAAGCATCCAATGGAAGAAGATTCGGAAAATGTACCTATACGACATTACATTTAGGCGCTACATTCACATTTTCCTAAACTAGAACATACCGTGCGCTACGCGCCCGGAAATTCCATTATTTTGTTACTAAAGAACACTAAAATTTAAATCGATTCAAATGTAAATTAAGATTTATTAAAATACTTTTTAATGAATTTTTGAATTGAATTATTCATAAAATCTAGATAAATTGGTGGCAATATGCCACCTGTTGAAAATATACAAATACAAAATGAATTTAATTAGAAGCGTATATCTTTTAAATAAAGATCCATATCTAAGGCTAAATACTTATTGTAAATATCGAACCTAATTATTTCCATCTCGAATATAAATTAAATTTTCGTCTACGGTAGACATTTCATTATATTCATATATGATATCAAACTTTTCGAATATATTGAGGCACGGAGTTTTCTAATGGCGAAAGTATCAGATAGGAATTCCTTCCGAACCAATTCGAATCATTCCGGAATCTGTATCCGAACCAATCTGAGTCAATTCGAACCAATCCGAAAAAAGTTCTACATTTCGTTTGACCCAAATCATTTAAAAATTAATCCGACTCAATCCGAACCAAAGTTTCAGTCCAAATGAATCCTAATCAATCCGAACACGTATTGATATACACTGAATTGCCAATCCGAATGAATCCGAGTTCGGATTGAATTGGATTTTTCGGATTGGTTCGGAAGCAATTCCTATCCGATAGTTTCGCCAGGGTAACTCTCTTGAAAAAGCTACGTACAGCTATCCGTGATTGAAAACATCTTTTTTTAGATCAGTTCCAATTCCATCGAAAGTTTGACCTTGTGATTTGTTGATTGTCATTGCAAATGCTACTTTGACTGGAAATTGGCTCCTTTTGAATGAAAGTGGATAATTATTTTCACAGTGCAGTGTCAACCGTTTGAGATAAGCGATTTCGTCCGCTCTACTGACTGTCAAAATTTCACATCGCAAAACGTTGGGAGAAAATTCTATTACGAGCAATCTAATCCCATTGCAAAGTCCTTCACTTATGCTTAGATTTTTTTTCAGCATTATCTCTGCGTATTTTCTCAATCGCAATTCATGAGGTGGCAAGCTCGGAGGATTCAAAGTATTCAAATATTCCGTCAGTATGGCCTCATGATTGATATCTCCTTCGTCGCCGGTTGTTTCCGTACTATCTATACTGGTGTAAATTTGGTCTGTTTCTTCATCAAGTAAATTATAAGTCATAATTATAATTAATAATAATTATTATGGAAAGTATATCGTGTTTTGACGCAATTCGGTATTGTCTGTTTTTGATCATATCACCATATGTATCTGCAACTAGATCAGAATATTGATATCCGCAATACATCTATCGGTAATCTGAATATTTTCCGAATTGTAATTCAAAGTACCATTGCCCATACCAAGAAGAAATTGAGAAAACTCTTTTTTTTGGTAAAGCTCGCATGTTCTCCGATATACAGTGCATTCTGAAACAGTTCCACAAAGTACTGAATTTGATTGATGAGTTGACCGTGTCACTGCGAGTTGCTCTTTCATTTACGGGCAGCAATCGCCTGAAGTCACCACCTAAAACAACAATCTTTCCGCCAAATGGCAAATCAATAGACATGAAATCACGCAATGTTCTGTCCATGACTTCGAGTGCAAAACGTGGTGCCATCGGTGCTTCGTCCCAAACGAATACGTTTAATTCTTTGAATCTTTTTTTCTTCTTTTGACTGAGCTGAAATGTTGGAAGTCGAGTCCGCAAATAGAGGCACTGACAAACCAAGAGTTTTGTGCACTGTTTTTCCATGAGGAATTAATGTTGCAGCAATGTCGGTGAAGGCCATCCTGCAAATATTTTTACCTCGATCTTTCAATAAGTAGAACAAGAGTTCTAAACAAAAGTTTTTCCTGATCCTCCTGGTCCGTCAATGTAAAAACATTTCCCGAAAGTATGACATCCTTCTGCAACTCGGAGAATCAAATCGACAATTTCTTTCTGTTTGACATTCAGTTTATCGTATTGGTTTTGTCCAATCGATATTTCTTGCAAAAGTTGCTCGTGCTCTTCTTCGAATTCTGTTGTTATTTGCACCATTTCGGGAAATGTCGATAGATCCCACTCTTCTTTCTCTAACATCTCTTTTATTTGAGAATAAGCTCTCATTGTGCCAGTTGAATGCCCGAATCGTCTGATATAATTTTCTGATAAAGCGATTTTGAATACCTGTTTGAATTGCGCGCCAACTGCAGCCAACCAGCGCGCGGCCCCCAACATTGGCATCACTGCCGATACAGCACACACACGCGCGCGTACCTTCTTTCTCTGTCTCCCTCTCTCTCTCTCTCTTCTTGTGAATCATAATTAAAATATTGTATTTTCTTCTTTGTGTAATTAAATAAAATGAATCTAACTAATGTAAATTAATTTTCGTATAAAATTCTATTATGTCAAGGTAGTAATTGTTTCAGTAATTCTATTTTATTTAATGATAGTTTTCTTCTAATTTTATATTTTCAAATTTCGCGGAATTTTACATTGCTATATTCAATTTTTAGAGTCAACCAATAAAAGTGCAGTAAAAGATCTAACGTTAGCTCACTTGTCTAGTTCACATCGATTTTATTGAAATGGATACTATTACTTAAAAATTGTTTGAGTGCGTACGTTATTATACCAAATAAAAAAAAATCATAAAAAGACATTTACAAAATAATATTTTGCACAATAACAATCTTTGATCAAAAACGAATATTATCGACAAAGAAAATTTAGTAGTTGCATTTTCAACAAGATAGTTCAATTTTCAAGCCAAAAAGACGAATTTTTTAAAATACAATTGAATTTTCAACCCAAAAAGTTTAATTTTTGACAAAAAAGTTCATTTTGAGTCAAGACATACGAATTTTCAGCCAAGAAAGATGTCTTTTCTGCCATAAAAGATGAATTTTTGATCCAAAAGGACAATTTTTTAACAAAACAGTTGAATTTTCGAAGAAAAAAGATGACCTCAACTAAACACTCGAATTTTTAACAAACTAGTTGAATTTTTACCGAATAGCTGAATTTTTCACCTGCAAAGATAAATTTTCAACCAAGAAGATTAATTTTCTACCAAAAGACTAATTTTCAACAAAATACTTGAATTTTCAACAACAAAAAAAAGATAGGTTCATAACTAATTTTCAACAAGAACAAAAAAAAACAAATAATCAACGAAATATTCAACAAAATATTCGAATACTCTACGAAGGTAATTGTCTATCCTAATAGACGGATTTTTAATAAAATACATAAATTTTTACCAAATAGTTGAATTTTCAACTTATAAAGGAAAAATATTATAACCAAAAATGAAAGAGCTACTTTTTCAGATAAAAAATTAAATTTGAAAAAACAAACAAAAATAAATTTGCAACAAACTAGATCAATTTTCAAGTGAATAGTTTAATTGTCAACCAAATAGTTCAGTTTTCTACCAAAGTAGTTGAATTTTAAACCAAAATATGAATTTTCAGCCAAATAGTTTAATTTTCTACCGAATTGTTGAATTTTCAAGCCAAGCAGACCAATTTTCTACACAAAGTTAAATTTTCACCCTGAAAATATGCATTTTCAACAAAAAAATCCCTCTACGACCAAGTATTTGAATTTTCAACTAAAATTTTGAATCTTCAATACAAATGTTTTGAAAATGATAAAATCTAAATGTACAACAAACTGGCTTGATTTCCTTGAATTATGACTTTTTATAAATAAAAATTACTCGTTTTTTGGGAGAAAAATGGATTCAAAATCCAAGTGGAATCTTCGAAATTCAACTTAATCGAATTTTTAATTTAATTTTAATTTGAAAAAGTGTAATCATCTAAGAAAATCAAGCCGGTTTGATATTTAGTCCTAAAATTTCGAAAAATAGTGTAGAATATTTTAAAAAGCAAAATGTTTCAATTTGTTAAGATTACAAATTTGAAAAAAATGAAAAATCGCGTAAATTTGAAAAATATTTATAAGATATGAAGAGATTCAAAAAAAAATTTGAACCTAAAAAGATTTTACAAAATGTAGATCTTTAAAGATTGTTCGGCTGCTTTTTACTGTCATCTGAAATAGTAGAGAGTTAGACT
>CAKNXH010067125.1:0-10736 GCA_932178445.1 Andricus quercusramuli | reverse complement strand
TCAAATAGTGATTTATTGGCCTAATGGAGGGAGGCTAACCAGTAAGCAAATTCAGTATAGATTCGGAATTTTTTAAAAACAAGTTCATAACATTTTTATTTTTTCCTAGCATTTTAATTTTCAATAACAGCGGAACATATTGAGAAATATTTTTTAGTATGCATACATTTTTTAGAGGTATAGTTTTATGTTGTCTGAATTATCGAACTCACGACTTCGCTGGACGTTTTGAATTTTTCGAAAACAAGTAGATAGAGTTTTTATTTTTTCTCATTTTTAACTTTTCAATAATGACGGAAAATACTATAAAATGTTTTTAGCATGCATATATTTTTTAGAGGTATATAGCTTTATTGCTTAAAGAATGGAAATTTGCAAAACCATGTGCATAAATGTTTTTTAAACTTTTCAACAACGCTAGAAGATATCAGAAAATATCGTAATAATTTTGTATTCGAAATCAAAATAAAACTCTTAAGAAACAATCATGCCAGTTTAACAGATATTTAGAAATTGAAGAATATTTTCCTAATGTTCGGAAATATTTTCAAGTTTTTACATATTTCGATTTGCCTCAAATTTCTGAATATCTTCTAAACTAACTCGAATTTTTCCGAAAATGTAGAAAAGTCTTTCAAAATTAAAAACTCTCTTCAAAATTTCCCAGATTTCTCTTAGCATTCATAGAAATCTTTCTAAATGTGTTGAAATTGTTTTAACTATTTTTGTAAAATAATTTTTTTAATTAAAAAAGAATTTAAAATCTTCTCATATATCTCACGAAAATTTTGTTTATTCTCTTGAAACGTTCCCAAATTATTTAAAAGCTTATAATTTTTTTTCGGAATCTTTAGGAAAACTTTTTATTTCATATAATTCTTTTAACTTTTCAAAAACCTTTAAAAATTTAAACTCTGAGTTATTTATAAATTTTCTAAATATCTTTCTAATTGATCAAAATATTTTCTGAAATTTTTAAAAGATCCTGAAAAATAAGAAAGCAAAAAAATTCGTTTGCGACCAAGAAAAGAAATGAATTTTCGACAAAATAGTTCAAGCTTTGACCAAAGAGATGAATTTTCAACCGAAAAAATTAATTTTCAACAAAATAGTTTAACTTTCAACAGAGTGGTTGAATTTTTTACGAAAAATATGACTTTTTTAAAAAGAGCATGAATTTTCAACTAAGTAGTTGAACTTTCCATTAAAAAGGATAGTCTTTTAACATATATTTTCAAAAACCTCGTTCGGGCACGGTTTACACTACTTTGTTATAAATTCATTTTTTTATTTAGTTGGAGATTCATTATTTTAGTGGAAAATTAATTTCTTTGTTCGGTTTAACTGTTTTGTTGAAAATTCTTTGTTTTTTTGTTGTCAAAAATTTAACGACTGTTTTTATTTCTGCTAGAAAATTTATCTTTTTTAGTTAAAACTTCAACCATTTGTTTGGAAATTTGTGTATTTTGTTGAAAATTCGTCTTTTTCGGTAGAAAATTAATCTTCTCGATTCAAAATTTTAACTCTTTGGTTAATAATTGATGTATTTTGTTTAAATATTGACTATGCCATTTTTTGTAGAAAATTTATATCTTTTAGCTGAAAATTTAACTATTTGGTTTAATTTTTTGTTTTAAGAAAATTTATCTTTTTGGCTCAAAATTCAATTAAATATTTGTTGTACTTTGTTGTATATTCATATTTTTGATAGAAATGAATTAACTATTACATTTTTCGTGAGAAATTCATTTTCCTGGTTGAAAATTAATTTTTTCCACTGAAAATATAACTAATCCATTTTTGGTATAATTTTGTTATTAGTTAAAACTTCAACTATTTGGTTGAAAATGTATACTATTTTTTTTTGAAAATTTGTCTTTTTTGTTGTAGAAAATCAATTTTTTGGGCTAAAAGTGCAACTGTTTGGTTGAAAATTTATATAATTTATTGAAATAATTAATCTTCTCATTTGAAAATGTAACTATCTGGTTAAAAATGTATGATATTTGTTGAACATTCATCTTATTTAGTGTAAAATCAAACTTCTCGAATGAAAATTCAACTATTTGGTTCCAAGTTGATGTATTTTGTTAAAAATTTATCTGTTTGGTAGAAAATCAATCTTTTTGATAAAAAATTCCCATATTCAACTCTCAAAATAAATTAAAAATGTTAATTTTGAAAGAATTAAAAACTTTACAAAATAAAAATTCTGCCTTTTGTCAGCACACATTTGTCAGTACCTGACCGGAAATCAGTTGTTCTGTGGTTCGATTCCCAGCGAAGCGAAAGGAGAAGATTCGGCGAACTATTTCAAATGCCCGGTCATTTCCCGGTTTTTCCCAGTCAAGTTTTTCAATTTTTCTGGTCAACTGAAAGTAATATATTCATATTTGCCGCAAGACGCAAACATTTATTTTAATTTATGTCGTTCACACTAAACATCCTCTAACACAACAGAGCATTATTATTATTATTATTATACCATTAAGCCATTTCCCTTTCGGGGTAGGCGTGACTTGCTCGGTTGGAAAATAGTGAACTAGGTATATAGGTAAAAAGTAGGTCGGTATATGGGTTTACAGGTATGACACGTTCATTCCACAACACTCTTCCGACACAAGTTGCTGATCAATCTCTCTAGGGATCACCCCAAGTGAGGAGCCTCACAAAAATTGTTATGTATGGTTCCCCACTTGGGCCCATTAGTATCCAAGGTCTTTGTTTCAGGCATCATTCACTCTATTGTCACTCAGTTTATAAACTATTTGTCGCCACATATTTCTGTCCTGGCATACTACTCTAGCTTCATTCACGTCCATGCATTTTTTCATGCAAGCTCTTGTGTGTCTATGGCTTCTTATGTCTCTTCGGATTAATGTCTCATTTACAGATTCTAATCATTCTTTCTGCGATCTACCTCTGGGCATTCTACATACTACATTTATACACTTGCTTGGTCAGTCGTTCACCTTTCATTCTTTCAAGATGTCCGAACCACCTGAGCTGATTTTTTTCCCATATGTCAACTAGTGTCTCTCCTGTACCACATTCTTTGAGGATTGTCTCTTTTCGGACTTTGTCCATCAGTGTTTTTCAGCATATTATGCGCAGAGGTTTCATGCCGATCGCGTTGATTTTACTCCTGTCCTTTTCTTGACAGGTCCATGTCTCGCTACCTTATAGTACAGTCGGTACGAATATAGAATTATGTATAGCCATTTTTAGCTTTTTTTGATATGTTTTTATTTGGGAGGATGGATCCTGCTCTACCGATAACCTGCTTACCCTTATTGCGCCTATCTAACTCCACATCTATTTTTCCGACGCTAGTGAATAGGTTGCCCAGATATGCGTACTTGTCAACTTTTTCTAATCTCTCATCATTTAGGACAATGCTGCATATTGTTTTCTCACTTTTTCCCTCAAACACCATGATTTTCGTTTTATTGACGTTAATTTTGAGGCCTATGTTCTTCATGCTTGTATTAAATTTATTCAACATTCTTTGCAAGTCTTCGACTGATTCTGCCATAACAATCTTGTCATCTGCGAAAGCCAACACACGTACCTTGACGGTTTCGAGATCTACACCTTTTTCGTCGAAGAGGGCAGTTCTAAGACACTTATCCATGAATATGATAAATAGCCACGAGGACATAACGCATCCTTGTTTCACGCCTTGCATAATATCGAACCATTCACTCTGTTTCCCATTTACTCTTACACTCGCTTTGCTACCTGTATATATTGTTTTTATTGCTTGTAGGAGCCCTCCATTTACTCCGTACTCTTTAAGGACTTCCCAAAGTTTACTTCTATTTACCTTGTCAAATGCTTTTTCTAGGTCAATAAATGCACAGAAAACTTTCTTTCCTACTCTCAAGCTTTTTTCTGTGACCTGTCTTAGGCTAAATATCTGATCTGTACATGACATTCCTGGCATAAATCCACTTTGGACTTCCCATATATTCTCTTCTGTAATTTCCGTTACCCTACAGATAATTATTTTTGAGTATATTTTACTTACGGTACTTAGTAGGCTGATACCTCTGTAATTACTGCAGTTGCTTTTGTCTCCCTTTCTTTTGTATATTGGTACGATAATCGCTTTTCTCCAATCGTCTGGGACTTCTCCCGTTTCGATACATACATTTATTAATTCGCACAACCTGTGAGGTATGTACCCGCCACCGTATTTAAGCATTTCAGCGCTAATACTGTCTATACCCGCAGCCTCACCGTTTTTCAAGTTCTTAATTATATCTCTGACCTCAGTGACACAGACTTTTTCAATTGGGTTTTCTAATGCATTATGTCCTATATCTTCACCTCCTAATAGTTCTTTAAAAGAGTCTTTTAAAGCGTCTACTTTCCCGTCTATATCATATAGAATTTCACCTTTACTGTTTCTCATGCTAACAAACTCTGTACTTTTACTTCCCTTCAACTGTTTATATAATAATTTCATAATTCCTTCAAAGCAATTTTTTATTTTGTTCTCTTCTTCTGTTCTAATTTTCTCTTTAC
This sequence comes from Andricus quercusramuli, assembly GCA_932178445.1. NCBI lineage: Eukaryota > Metazoa > Arthropoda > Insecta > Hymenoptera > Cynipidae > Andricus > Andricus quercusramuli. Next base: position 6,206 of record CAKNXH010067125.1, on the reverse strand, counting down.
TCTCTTTGACTAGTCGTTTAACTTTCCTATTTTTGTGTCTGTAATCATTTTTTAATCTATTTCTCTCTTCATCGCTAAGACCTGTCATGTTCAGCGTTGTATTGTGCGCTACTTTCTTTTCTTTTTGGGCTGCCTCAATTTCATCATTCCACCATGCATCACCAGATTTTCTTCCTACAACCGCTGTACCACATACTTCGGTCGCAGTTTTGACAATGATATCCCGTAACAAAGTCCACGCGCCCTCTATAACTTTATTCCTTATAAGCGCTTCCCACGTTGCCCTATCTATACGTTCAGTTAACCTCTTTTGAAACTCTATTCGCACTATGGTCTCTGTAAATTTTCAATTTTTATTCGTTTTTGTTTCGTTTTCTTTGTTTTCTTTGTTCTCCATATCCGCCCTAAGTTTATTTTGCAGACTAAAAGTAATGATCAGTATTGCATTCGGAACCCCTCATGACTCTTGTATCTTTAACTAGTTCTCTAAGTCTTTCATCCGCAATAACAAAGTCAATTATACTGTGGCAATTTCCTTTGCGCCAGGTGTACATGTGGATTATTTTATGTCTAAACCAAGTATTTGTAATAAATAGGCCCTTTTCTAAGCATAAGCTAACTAACTTTTCCCCGTTATAATTTTTTCTTGTTGGATCTCCCAAATTACCTAGCACCCTTTCTGTATCCTGACGTTGAACACCGACCCATCCGTTCATATCTCCTAGCAGAATTATTCTTTCACCTTGGTCGCAAATACTTATTGTATCATTTAAATTGTCCCAGAAGGCGTCCTTGACTTCCCTCGAATCGCTATCAACTGGTGCGTAGCACGCTACGATAAATAATCTTCTGATTCCTACCTTCATTCTAACCCACAGCAATCTGGGCGATACATATCCTTGATTTTTGAGACGCTGTGTTGCCTTTTTATTCATAATTAAACCAACCCCTTGACTGCGATGTGATTCACTATCTACTCCCGAACATATTTCAAAACCGCCTTTGAACACCCCATTTTCTATGTTCCTATTTTCGCAACCCTTTTTCTTCATCACCCGAAACTCGACCTTTGCGTTTATCGTGTGCATACTTTTCGTCAATCCAATTTTCAGTCCATTCCGAGGCTACTTTATTGTTTGTATTATTCATGTTTAAATTGAACTCCCAACTATCACCTGTATGCGCGAGATTTGTTTTGTGAGTCGAAATCATGTCCTAATTAAGGAGTGATTTGTCGTATGGTGGAGTCAAGCTGTAACGTCAGTCCCACCAAAACTTCTGTTACTGGGGGGTGGGGGGGGTAAGGACATGAAGAAAGGAAACCGAGAGTCTCAATAGGTCGGTGATTTTTGCTGAGAAGGTCACCAGCCTTCAGCAGCGTTGTATTAGATAGGAGTTCATATGTTCCCATCTGCCGATTGCCGGCCTACTACCTCTAAAACAAGAGCCAATAACTCTTTTTTTTTAACTATACGCGATTAAAAATTTTGCATAAAACCGTTAGTATATAGAGACATAGTGTAAGGAAAAAGAGGCGAGTTCTTTGAATCGGACAAAGAGTTATATATAAATATATACAGTAAAGGCTCTTCTGCTTGAAATATTAAAATAGTTATAATAATTGAACGGCAATATTATACGTTTTTAGGGAGTGTTTAAGAACGTATTTGGGATCTTTGAAAATCACACGTCAACGTAATTTCCGAGTTTTCAAACACCTTGAAGTATCTGAAAATCACCCCCCCCCCCCCCGCGCGATATCATAACATGAGAAAAAATTGTATTTTAGCAAAAATTAATATAATTGGTATAAAATAGAAACTCACCTGTAAAAACAGGTTGTAGAGTCTGTCTAATTCCAAGTTTCACTTTAGTTACGCGGTTATAAATTTTTTTATGAATAAATCTGCACACATAAAAGGAGTTTACAGAAAAATAATCAAATTTTAAAACTTTATATTTTATATTTGCTTCTTTCCCCATTTTCAAATAAATGACTGACTTCTGAGGGCGCATATGGCAAAATAAATTAATTTTCAAGAAAAAAACGGATTTTTAACACGATAGTTCAATATTCAAACAAAGTAATGAATTTCCAACGAAAATGATTAATATTTAACTAGAAAACTTGAATTTTCAACCAAAACGATGAATTTTTAAACGAGAAGATTAATTTTCAAATAAACAGATTAATGTTCTACCAAAAAATACAATTTTTCAACAAGGTATATGCATTTTTAACGAAATAGTTGAATTTTTAATTAAAGAAGACAAATGTTCAACCAAATAGTTGAATTTTGATCTAAGAAAAATAATAGTTTTCAACCCAAATGAAATAATAACATTTTTAGTTGAAAAAATTAATTTTATACCAAATGTAAGAGTTTTCAACTAACACGATGAATCTTCAACTGAAATAGTTGAATTTTTATTTAAAAGACATTAATTTTTACTAGAAAGGATAAATTGTCAACCGAAACTTGAATAATTAACTTTCAAGTTAAATAAAGTAAGGTTTTTTCAAACAGATGAATTTTGAACTACAACTATGGAATTTTCAATTGGAATAAGTTAAATTTTCAGTTAAAAAAATTACTTTCAACAAAAAAAGTAACTTTCGAAAAAATAGATACACTTTCATGCAAAGTAATGAATTTTCAAATAAAATTGTAAATATTCAACTGGAATAGTTGAGTTTCAAACCAGAAAGATGAATTTTTAACTGAAATGATGAATCTTTAACTAGATTAATTTCTACCAAAAAACACGAATTTTCAACTAAAAAGATAATTTTTCTACCAAAAATTGACTGATTAAATTTTTAGTCAAAAAATGAATGTTCTACCAAAGAGATGAATTTTTAACCAAAATTATGGAATATTCAACTGGAATAATAATTACATTTAGTTTAGAAAAAAAATAATTTACAACCAAAAAACATCCCAAGAAAAAACAAGTTTTTAATCAAACAGCTCATTTTTCTGCCAAAGAAATAAATTTTTAATTGAAACGATGAATCTTAAAAAAAGTAATGATTTTTAACAATAGAGTTTAACTTTCAACAAAATAATTTTATTTCCAACCTAAGGGATGAATTTTCAAATGAAAAGGGAACAGTTCAATTTTGAGTTAAAGACATAAATATTCAACCCAACTGATGAATTTTCAACTAAAATGATGAATCTGCGTAACTGGAATAGTTGAATTTTATGCCAAAAAGATGGAGAAACCACAACTTTCTATCACTTATCTATAAGATAAAATAGTTATAAACAATAATAAATTGTTTAAACAATTATTTATGTTAACTGGAATTAATTATCACTTCATTATAATTGAAAACTCGAAAAAAGTTTAAAAATTCAGAAAAAACCGCAACTATCTAGTAATAATATAGCAGAAGATAGCTATACACAATAATAATATATTCAAACAATTATGTCTTAGGTAGACCACCGAAAGAATGGGTAGAATCTGTGAATGAGAAATTAATCCGAAGAGACACAAGAAGCCATAGAAACACAAGAGCTTGCATGAAAAAATGCATGGACGTGAAGGAAGCTAGAGTAGTATGCCAGGACAGAAAAATGCGGCGACAAATAGTTTGTAAACAGAGTGACAGTTGAGTGAATGATGCCTGAAGCAAAGATCTTGGATACCAATGGGCCCAAGCGGGGAACCACACATAACAATTTTGTTATTATTTTGATAATAATAATAGGCGTTTTACTATTCACTGATTTTAGATATTTTTTTTTTTTACTTTTTCTAGGGTGAATTCGGTTTTTCATCATCAGCCACGGACTATGTCAAGTGCCTGATCAGATGAAGATGTTATAAATTAATTTAATACGATGTTTAAAATCTTTCGCGATGATGTTGTAGTAGGAACAAGATGAAGAGCATAGCGTGAATGCTTTCTTGGAGCTATTTAATTATATTGTTGAATTGTTATTATAATTATTAATTAATTAATTGAATTGATGAAATCCATCAAGTTATAATTTATTCTTATTTATTATTATATCATAAAGAGAAATCCTTCTCGTATAAGCGTGACTCATTCGGTTCTAGCCGGGGATCAGGGAGTTCACATAAGAAAAGTGAAAAAGGGTACGAGGCAGTATAAGGGTTGGAGGGGGGGGGTAGTTTTTTTTGTTGATATTATAGAATTGTTGTTTATCTAAATAATAAAATAGTTCCGCAACACATACATTTTTTAGAGATATATGGTTTCATTGTTCACTGAATTATCAAACTCACGAATTTAGTATAGATTCGGAATTTTCCAAAAACAAGTTCATTACATTTTTTTTCTCATTTTTTCATTTTTCGATAACGCCGAAACATATTAAGAAATATTTTTCATTATTCATACATTTTTTAGAGATATAGTTTTATGTTGTCTGAATTATCAAACTCACGACTTTGTTTACTGAATAAGCTAACTCACGACTTCGGTAAAAGTTTTGAAATTTGCAAAAACAAGTGCATAAAGGTTTTTTCAAAACATTCCAACAACGCTAGAAGATATCAAAAAATATCTTAATAATTTTTTATTCGAAATCATGCAGAAAAATCTTTCAAAATTAAAAAACTCTCCATGAAATCCCCTCGGATTTTTTTCGACATTTTTAAAAATATTTAGAAATGTTTTGAAATCTTTTCAACATTCCAAATTTATAAAAAGCTTCTTTTTTAGAAATCTTCAACATTTTGAAATCGTATTTGAACTATTCATAAAGCTTCTTAATATCTTTGGAATTAATTCGAATTTTTTTTATAATTTCTATATTATCCTGGAAAATAAGAATACAAAAAAAATGGTCTTCGACCAAACAGTTGCATTTACAACCAAACAGTGGAACTTTTAAGCAAACGGAATAAATTGTCGACAAAATACTTCAATTTTCAACCAAAGTCATGGATTTTTAACTAAAATGATGGATCTCCAGCAACAAAAATTAATTTTTAACAAAGCAGAAAATCATTTTTCTTGCTAAAAATGCAACTGTCTGGTTGAAAATTCAGCTGTTTTTGATTGACAATAAAAGTACTCTTTAGTTCAAATATTAACTGTCATACTATTCAATTCTCAGAATAAATTATAAATGTTAATTTTAAAAGAATTTCGAATTAAAAACTAATCGAGTCGCCAATAATTCTTCTTTATGCACGAATGCTCGTCCCCGAGATACCTTTCGTTATTTGAAGCCTCGGCACCATAAAGTGAATGCATGCACGCTACTTTGGAGAGAGTTTATTCAATTTTTGTGGAAAATCTTTTACATTGTTTTCGTTGTAATATAGTAACGATTGTTTTGAATTTTTATTATATTTTTTCTTCACAACATTGATTTCGGTAAATTTCGCTGAAAAGTTTTCGCAGAAAAACGTCGATCCTCAAAAGTACATTTGGTGTTGTTTTGAGTTGGAACAAAAATGGGGCACTGCAGAATGAGACTGCAGCTATGATCACGTTCTAGTTTCACACATGAAGTATGCTCATTTTGATAAAAAAAATCTTCTTTCGAAAACATAACAAATGAGCTGCAATGGACATGATCTCCTGCTTTTACATATGTGCTGTGGTTCAAAATGTGGTACATTGAAATTCAAATCAGTAGATTTTCCACAACCGTAAGATCTGCTTCGGATTTTTCTCTCTGCATCGCTCCAATTTGTGTTTATGGTATGCACTCTGAAAAATTGTAAATGTATATGTTTCATTATTCAATATCAATATTTTATATTAGACTACCGTCGAAAATTATCAACACGGCTAGCGCGAGCAGTACTAAAAATTACTAATGACTGTAAGATACAATAACTTGGTCTCCATTTGAAAATTCCCTCCCTCAAAGTCGAAATTATAATTCTTCCCTGATGTTTCCTATAACAAGTCACAATTGAATTAGTTTCTAAAATTTCCTGTTTCAAGGCATAATTACATTCATTCACAAAAATTTCTGTTTTAATGTCGAAATAAACAAACTGTGACGAATTCTGATTTGAAACAGAGATATTTTTGAAATTCCCTCTCTCTAAATCAGAATGAAATTTACTTTTCGAAGTTTCCGTTCCACGTCAAAATTTCCCTGTTTACTGAATCAAATTCCCGGTCATTTGCTGATTACTTGGTCAGATAGACCCTGGCTATGGTTGTTCATAAACAGCACAGAAAAATGCGTTTTTTTAAAGGATTT
>CAKNXH010067120.1:0-14841 GCA_932178445.1 Andricus quercusramuli | reverse complement strand
AAACGCTGATACAGATTCAAATGGTATGATACAAGGTTCTGCCTTTGAATTTGCTGAGACAGATTTGATTGCAACGATGCAAGAAATGGTATTTGCAAACGCTGATACAGATTTAAATGGTATGATACAAGGTTCTGCCTCTGCATTTGCTGAGACAGATTTGATTGCGATGATGCAAGAATTGAGAGAAAGCATTTGAGATAATATTTGCGTTGATGAGTTGGATGGCAGATTTGCACCGGCAGTTGATAAGACAGTTTGTACAGCTTGCACACAATATAAAACTTGCAAAGGAACATTTCCCTTTACATTAGGCCTTGGTTTTACTCTGAATAAGATTTCGTTTATAGTCAGGTGTCACGATAATCGCTGTTTCACCTGTTCTGCGAGCTTTAGCTTTAAGAACCGTTTCCTTCGTCGCTCCAGGATAGAATTATTATATATTAATTATTGATTTATTTGTTACTTATTAATTATTTATTATTCTATCTTCTCATTCGTAGGTATTCTTGTCAGTGAGAAATTTTATGGTGATCCATTCGCTCTGATTGAATACCGCCAATCTTTGTTAAGGCTATTTCATGCTTCCCCGATTCCTACCTTACCGACATTTTTTCGCTACAACTCACATCCATACGAAATAAGATTTTGAATTCAAAAATTGTGAAATGAAATAAAAGGCGTTAAGAAAAGTTTTTATAGTCCGAAACTGCTGGAAATACAAAAAAAAAAAACAATTTCCGAAAATGGTCCGAGAATATTTTTTTCGTATTTCCAAAAATGTAAGAGAATGCAAACGTTTGTTCTTGCTTTTCAATTAACTTACCAAAATTTCAAATTGATATCTCGATTTACGCAGACGTAAGTTGCGTAAGTTGCGTAATTTTCTTGAAAATATATATGTTTTTTTGTGATTGTGACTGTGTACTTTGTAATTGTAACCATAGTAATTGAAATACCAAAAATTCTTTCACAAGGAGAGACAGCCAATTATAAATTTTAGTTTCGGTTCATAATTTTCTTAATAAAATCTGAGTGCCCATGGCATTTTTTTTATTTATATATTTTTTATTAAAATATTTATAAATGAAAATTCCTTCAATAATCTCCAAAAATCATGCAAATAATAATTTTTAATGCCTTTTTTCATGAAAAAGCGGACCTTTTTAACTTTATCATGTTTTTCGTAAAGAAATTTATTTTCTATAAATGTTTTTTTTTTTAATGGCGTTTTTTGCACACAAAAAAACATGATAACGTTATTCAACATTGAAAAATTAGATCTCTGATTATTCTTGTACAAACCAATGAAATTGCAGTTATATATGTTATAATTTATATCATCAGTGCATCTATATAAAGTACACAACAAGCCTCTATAAACGAAGACAGCAAACAAAGCAGAGATATAAAAAGGGTTTAATATTTGCTCAAGTATCGCGTAGTTACTTTTACGATTCCAAGAACAATAATTTCCTTAGTTGCTTTTTATCTTCGAAAAATCCATGATCTTACAAATTTTATTTTCTGCACAAAATGAGAATGAAAATTTACTTTTGTCTCTTAATTATCTATGTAAATTCGGCTCGAGAACTTGACATTCAAACTGAAGAAAATATTGGTGAGTCAATTGATATCGTGCGTGGTGATCACCAAAAATATTAGCTCCTACTACTAAACATTTTTTTCTTAATTTAAATTTCCACCTTTCCCCCACTCTTTCCGCTACAATCCCCACCTCAACGATTTTTGTGTGCAGGAGAAATAATTTTTTATTAAATCTAATTTTCGAATTTTTTTGTTAAAAAAACAAAGATAAACAAAAATAATAATCCTGGCATTGAAAATGATTATCTTTCTACCAAAATAGACAAGTTCTCAAAGAAATAGATACATTCTCAACTGAAAAGATACATTTTCAATAAAAATAATGAATGTTTGATAAAAAAATATGAATTTTCCACGAAAAATGTAATAGACGATATTGAAATTAAAAAGATTTTAATTTTAAATAAAAAATAGTAGAATTTTCAAGAAAAGATGATTTTCCAACAAAATGGTTAAATTTGTAATATAAGGGTTGTTTTTCAAAAATTGAAAAATATGAATTTTCAACAAAAAATTACATTTTAAACTAAATAGTGGAAATTGCAACCAAAAAGATGAATTTTCTAACAAAAAGATTATTTTTCTACCAAAATAGGGTAATTTTCAACAAAATATTCATATTTTGAAACCGAAAAGATGAATTTTTAATTAAAATGATGAATCTTCAACCAAAAAATATCAATTCTCAGCGAAAAATGTGATAGACGATATTTTAATTAAAAAGATTTTAATTTTAAATAAGAAAGAGCGGAATTCTTTAAAAAGAGATAATACTTCAACAAAATATTTAAAATTTTAACCCAAGAGTTATTTTTAAAAATTGGAAAATATGAATTTACGAAAAAAAGTTCATTTTAAACCAAACAGTGGAAATTTCAACCAAAAAGAATAAAATGATGAATCTTCAACTAAAAAACAGGAATTCTTAACGAAAAATGTAATGGAGGATGTTTCCATTGAAATTTTTTTTATTTTAAATCAAAAAGAGTAGAATTCTTCAAGAAAAAATGAATTTTCAACAGCAATAAAAAATCATTTGCAACCAAGCAATTAAATAAGAATTTGTTTATTCTCTTCAAACCTTTCAAAAATCATAAAACGCTTTTAAATTTTGTTTCCAAATCCTAAAATATGTGAATTTTGGTTCCAGTTTTAAAAAATATCTTCAATTTTCAAATTATTTTGTATCTTTTCAATACGTCTGAACCTTCTTATTATTTCTGTAAATAATTAATATCTTTTCTGTTCTTTGAATGCTGCATAGTTAAAACGAGTTGCCGCAAAATCTTCCAGATTATGTTTTGGAAAATTTAACAATTTTTTGAAATTATTTTAAATATTACCCTAATATTTATTTTTTTGAATAAAAAATCTTTAGAAATTTCCCAAGGATTCTTAAGAAATGTTTTTTATTTTCTTAGAACATTTCAAAATTCTTAAGAAGATTATTGTTTGAAATCTTAAACAATCTACATTTCTCTCAAACTCACTCGAAATTTCTCTAAAATTTTGGAATCCTGCAAAATTTAAATTTGGAAATTTTTTCTGATATAAATTCTTCTACATTCTTTTTCGGAATTTTAGGAAATAATTTGAAATGTTTTACAATATTTTTCAATTTTCTCTTGAATATCATTTCTGAAACTAAAAAAATCATTTGAAATTATTCCAGGAATCTTAAGAACTTTTTTTATTCTCTTAGAACCTTTCAAATTTCTTAAAAAACGTTTTTTTTGACATTTTCTAAATTCGATATTTTGTTCGAAATTTTTCGAAGGCTTCAAAATCAAAATTATTTCAAATCTTTTTAAACATCCAAGTAACTGGAAGTATAATAAGAATTTTTTTTAGGGGATGAAAAATAAAATTTAATTATCGAAATTTTTATCGCTGTTTGCATTAACATAAAAATTAAATAAACAAATAAACGAAAAATTGGCGCTCACCAACCTCGTTTTTTGAAATCCTCCCACTGTGCAGTGGAAGTACTTTACCGCTACATTATTATAATTATATTATAAATAGCGTGAAAGGTATAATATGAAATACTTCAGACCAAATAAAAAGACCTTGATGATGTTAAGAAGATCCTTTGTCATCACTCATAAGCATTTATATAATTATAATTCCTACAGATAAAATAAGTAATCTTCACATACGAAGGAAACGAGTTATTAATGAATTTGGACATGGACCAACTTCGATACGAGTTGCGCCCTACCTAATTAATATTGTTGTAAATGAACGTGGTCGCGGCGCAGGAAGCTTATTATCCTCAAGCATTTGCTTATCATCAGCTCACATTTTCTCTCTGCCGAATGCAACATACAGAATGCTGTCTAATTCATCAAATGTATATCAAGGAATACCACACCGCATCGTAGAGTTGATACGACACCCTCATTTTAATCTAAAAAATTTATGGCATGATCTCATCTTGATTAAATTCTCACCAACTATCGATTTTCACGCTTCCATTAATCGACCAATAAAACTTTACAATGGATATTTAAGAGTAAATAGTCATGCAACTATTACCAGCTGGGGTTGTCACGCAATTGTGGGGTAAGATATCGACAGCAAATAATATCATTAGTACAGGATATAAAGATGGAATCGGTTTTGACCACATAAGATCTAATGATTAAATATGTTATCGGGTTTTCCACTACTGGCCAAATTCTCTGTCTCACAATAATATTAAATTTTTTTCATCAAAATATTGACGTTATCAGATGTGAAAAAATGTCTCTCTAGCCCCGCCGGGATTCGAACTCAGGTCTTCAGATTGCCAGTCTGGTGCTCTTCCCCACTAAGCTACGGAAAGTACGAGATTCGTTTTTCACAACCTTCTAAAAACGAATTATAACCTATTAGAGACATTTGAATGATCTAGCTATTTTAAGACTAACGTCTAGAGACCCTAGCAATGGGTTGGCAGCAGTGAGTGCAGTTCCACCGACCAAGCTTTGGCGGCGTGGCGTCGCTTATACGTGAGTAGCATAGAGGTGGAGGGGATACATAGGTTGGAAAAAGAAGGCGGATAGCACTCTCGGACACCACGCTTACTCCTGTGTATCCCCTCCACCTCCAAGGCGCATGATGGGCCCCGCTACTCACGTATAAGCGACGCCACGCCGCCGAGGATTGGTCGTTGGAACTGTATTCAGTGCCGTGTTCGGGAGAGAGTAGTGCAAAGCCTCTAGCGGCGAGTTTGTCGTCGGCCGTTGAGCTTATAGTTCTTGAGAGAACGTCTCTGCCTTCATGGCGAAAAACCTATGTGGTGTAATTTTGTCCTTCGTGGGGTGCGGCTATCGTGGCGATCGATTCTGGGTCACTGGGCTTGCTACAGTTTCAGAATTTCAGAAGTGGGATTGAAAATCCTACCTTACTTAGGATCAGTGAATGTGTTTAAGTCCGCCGCTGAGTTTTGAAAATTCCGGTTATTTTAGTGCTGGAACAAACATTTTCAAAATGGCGTCAGGCCGTTGGAATGAAGTATTCGTAGAACAATGAAACGAGCAAATCGCAGAGCAGGCTTTAATAAACATGGCTGACGGAGCACGAGCTTTCCAATTCCCGCCACCAAACCCTCTTAGAGATGCTCAGCTAGCGATTGATAACACACAACCTCTAAACGTGCAACATTCAGCGCCTGGAAATGAGGTACAGAAATTGTTATCCCCCATGACGGGCTTGATGCGACAAAATAGAGATCTTGTAGCAGCAGTCACCCGACCTCAGGCCCCACCACCGCAGCAGCTGTATAATGTCTTACCAGACTTGTCGCACAATATTTCTATCTTTGGTGGTATGTCTGGTTCTACCAGTGCGAAAGTGTGGATCAAGTAGTTAGAGTCTACTGCGATGCTTCACCATTGGAAAGAGGCAGTCGCTTTTCAAATAGCCCATAATCACCTAGAAAAAGCTGCCAAAAATTGGTACATCGCCAATATGGATTTCATTATAGATTGGGCATCTTCTCATCTTGGCTTCAGCAACATTTTTCTTATAGAGAAGTTACTGACTGAAAGTTTTGAGGAAATGCAACGCAGGTGTGAAGGGCCAAACGAGAATACAAGGGCATTCTTCTTCGATAAGCTGCGCCTCTGCAAAGCCTTGGGATTCGATCTGGATGAGATTAAGAAATATATGTCTATCGGTCTCTGGTCGAGAGAAACGAGCACTGCGATAATGAGTACAAGTCATTTTGACGTTGATGATTCACTCAAGAATATCATCAAATTCGAAACCTTGGAGGCAGCGAGAAAGCAACGGATGAGCACTTCGAGAGAATCAGCGAAGAGGTTCTGAGATCAACACGGCGTTTCCAGTGGAAAAAGAAAAGGGTCAGCGCATTTCAGCAGCAGAGACAGCAAGCACCAGAAGTCAACGTCGCGTAAGGATACTGATGTGTAGAATAAAAAAATAGAATGTTTTCGTTGTCATGCGGACCCAGATAGCAAAGTGCGCGCACTGTGCTTGATTTCGGTGAGTCCCCTTGCCTCTCACCACAGGGATGCTTGATTTCGATTAATTATTTTACAATAAGTGCTCAAAATGGTGTCCTCGCACTTCGATGCACTTGTTAATCCGAGCTTTGAAAGATTCCACACAACTGAGAATTGTGTCTGGTGATATTTGTGCACAAGCAGACCTGATTCGCTCGATCACGTTATCACGAGTTGTGGGCACTTCTTGATACACGCGATTCTTTAGATAACCCTACAAATAGAAATCTGGCGTCGTAAGATCTGGCGATCTGGGAGGCCAATTTACTGGACCTCCTCTACCGATCCATCGTCCATTGAATTCGCGATTGAGTACTTCCCTCGCGATTGCCGCATAATGTGCTGGACAACCGTCATGTTGAAACCACATGTTGTGTCGCACTTCCAAGCTTAGATCTTCCAGCAATATTGGAAGTTGATTTTCTAAAAAGTCACGATTTTTTTCACCGTTCAAATTTCCATCAATAAAATACGGACCGATAAGTTGATCTCCAATTATTCCACACCAAACGTTCACGGACCATGGACGCTGATACTCAACTTCACGCAACCAATGCGGATTTTCTACACTCCAATAATGCATGGTTTGCCGATTAACGTTACCATGGTTTGTGAAAGACGACTCGTCTGTGAAGAGTACTAGAAAAAAGAAATTCGGGTTTCCTTGTATCTGCTAAACCGCCCATTGACAAAATATTACTCGGTTTTGAAAATCATTTCCATGAAGTTCTTGATGCAGTGAAATATGATACGGATGATAATTATTACGTTTTAATACCTTCCAAACACTGGATAGAGACATTCCGGAATTGCGGCTTAGTTGTCGAGTACTAACATGAGGGTTATGAGTGACTGCAGCTAAAATTGCAATTTCATTATCAGCTCCAGTAACTGTTACTTGACGCTTCCTTTTTTTCGGTTGTACACTTCCGTCAGTGATTAAGTTTCGGACAACCCGGTAAAAAGAAGCGCGTGAAGGAACACTTTCTGGAAAGCGTTGAGCATAAAGCGTGAGAGCATCATTGATATTCCTGCCACTTTCTCCATAAATGAGAATCATTTCAATCTTCTGTTGCTGAGATAGAATTTCCATTGTAAAAGTAATGAAGTAAGGTAATTAGGAAATACAGCGACACTCAAACCAACTCAAACGAACTTGACCAACAACAATAACCCAAACGAAAGCAACCAACACACCCGAATCAAATGAACACAATCAACCTTCCTAATGAATAAACGTTAAGCACGGACAGACGCGGTTATCGCTCGGCCGGAATGACGTCGAGGATTGTAGACAGTGGAGACTCGATGATATGTAATGTCTACATCCAAAATCGACTGTCGTCAACTAACTGCATTCGGGAATGGTTTTCGACAGTTTTATCACTTTAACTGTCCCGTCGCCAAAAGTTCAAGCACCCCGATGGATGGTGAGAGGCAAGGGGACTCACCGAAATTAAGCACCCCGAAGAGAATAGACAACTACTACGTCCGCGTCGTTATTCCTGGGTAGGCCTAAAAGTAGTGTCAACAATTTCATTTTTCGCAATTGCAGCGCCATCTATCGCGAATCGAAACAAATTTTACGAATAAAACTTACGTATTTCGTAAAGGAGGATCCGAATCTGTGATAAAAAATTGGGGTTGCCATTTGAAATTACAAAGTTACCCCCACCCCTGCCTCCTGTGGGGGTGATGGTGGGGTAAATTTTAACAAATCTTCATTTCCCCTCGAAAATAAAAAGTTTTTATTCCAGACATTTTTTCCGTAGGATGCGTATGACCCCCACAAAGTGCGACCCATATGCCTCGCACCCAGCACGCACCGCGTGCCCCGCATGCCATGCGAGTAATGTGCCCCGCAAGTTTGCTATCTGGGAAATGTCATATAGCCAGGAAATGCCCCGAAAAAAAAGGTAAGGTGTTATCATAACCAAGAATCCTGGCATATTTCTAAAGATTGTAAGAAACCGAAAGCGCTGAGGAAAGCGGAAGTAAATTCAGTAGATTTGCCGGATAAAGTTAAAATGATTACTAAGTACGAAGAAAAGGTAGATATAGGTGGAATAGTAATTGTTGGTTTGATTGAGCAAGGCAGCTCAGAGTGTTTAATAAAAGCTTCAGCCGTTTTGACGTATGGTTTTAAATTTGTTCATGCTCCAAATGTCTAGGTATGTTCTGGCGGAGGGGATACAAAATCAAGCGGAGTAATTTATGAAACTTGGAAGGTAGATGCGTGCGAAATTGATAAGATTACGTTCAGAGTCGTGCCAGACGACGCCTAGCAATATGACGTAATAATCGGGAGAAATTTCACAAAATTGCCTCAGATAGTTTACTTTAAAATGGATGACTGACTCGAGTTTGTCTACAAAGATGGTTCCGTGTTTCAAACAAATACAGTAGTTATCTGTCAGGCTACGAGGCCGAAAAAAGCAAGACTTATTGAGAATACGCGCATTCTTCGAGTTATTGTCAATCTTATTCGCGTAAAAAGTAAAAAGTAAAAAGTGAATGTAACATTTTTCTCAAATCGGGCGATAAGTTAGAAAATGTGGTTTTGACTATTAAAGGAATGGTTCCTAAATGGGAACCTAGAAAGGAACCAATAACAGATAGCGATGTCATAACTGCTCCTAGGATAAAACCAGAAAATGTAATTCAGTTTGGAATCTTCTTAAAAAATACCGACTATGCTCCGCTATGAATTTGTCAGAACTTGGATGAACAATTTGATTAAAATGGACATTTAAAAGAAACCCGGAAGTGTGCCTCCCTATTCAGGACCCTCTAAAACTAATTCCGCGCAAAGAATCACAATGCGTCTGAAAGTTGGCGAGTGGAAATCGGCCGTTCTAGCAACAGAAAAAGTTCGTCTTATGGGAGTCCATGCATTTTAGTTGAGAAGCCGGATGGTTCGCAATGTTTAGTGGTAGATGACAGTCGAGTAAATAAAAATACTATCCGGATGTATTTTCCACTCCCCAATATCGACAACGGTATTGAAGAATTGCACGGCGCAACTATATTCGCGGATCTTGATTTAGCGCAAGGCTATTTACAAATTCCAGTCACTGATAACGCTAAAGAAAAGACTGCGTTTAACACCCCTGACGAGACCAGACAATTTGAACGAGCAATGAATGGGCTCATGAACGCACCCCTTCATTCTGCCAAGCTCATGAAAATTATTTTTAGACCACATGGACCCAAACTTGCATTACAATACTTTGATGACATTTTAATTTACGCGCGTCCCATTGCAACGTCAAATATTGGCGCAAAACGTCAAATCACTAGACATTCCAGCCAATTATTTTCTCCTAGTAATCCACAGAAACACTGGCATTGTCTGAAGCGTCTAGTAATTTGACTTTTTGCGTTTTGTGCAAAGTTTGACGCTGCCATGAGATTCCACCCTAAGCGATTTATCACGGATAGAAGAACGGCACTTACAGCAAATATCTTTGACACTTTCTGCAATCGCAAAGAGATTAAGCATACCCTAAATTCAAGTCGACATCTGCAAGCGAATGGACAGGTCAAACGGCTTAATAGAACTATTTTACCGGCATTAATAACTAATGTGACTGATACGGAAGGTTATCATTGGGATCTTGGTATTAAGAAATCGGAACGAGATCTTAACTCTTCAATCTGTATTTTTGATCTGTATATCTGATTTCATGATGGCCTTTCAAGACAATTAACCGAAAATTGTGAAAGTTATAGAATTCCGGAAGAACTTCGCGATGAAATTAGACAGGAAATAGAAGTCGCACGAAAGAATGCGAAAAAGAGATATGGCGGATCATGCACCAAAAACGTTACATTTCAAGTAGGAGATATTGTTATAATGAAAAGAGATTCGACTGCGATGGGAGAATCAACCAAATTGCAAGCGCGTTTTAAACGGCCTCTAGTTGTCTCCGAATGTCTTCCTTCTGATACGTATAGAATAGAAAGCCTACTTCCAAAAGGGAAGCTGTAAAGTAGAACTACGGCACACGTGAGCCAATTACGAATTTCGAAAGGCCACGAGGATGAGAGCGAAAGCGATAACGATAGTGTAGGTGATAGCGAAATCGACGAAAACCCACCTACTAAATATAATGTATCTCCGGAGTCAATCTCTGTAACAGAATTAGATTCAGACTCAGAAAGCGACGTAAAATCGAGAACTGAAGAAAAAATAAATTCGAGAAAGGATGTTATGGTATCAAAGCCAAATTGTAAGAGCGAAAGCTTCTTTTAATCAAAATCGAAATGCACGACGCGGTTCGCGAATTCGATATAAACCAACGAGAAATGATTCTTATAAATTATGAGCGATAGGCCGTATAAGCGGTTGAATTATTTTTTTGTAGCTTAGGGGCCAAGCTAAGGTCAGTATGGTCGACAATTAGTGACATTTGAATGATCTAATTATTTTAAGACTAACCTATAGAGACCCTAGCGATGCCTAGGCTTAAGGAGGATATTTGAAACAATTTATTAAGATTTTCAAAAAAGAATCCAGAAGACTTTAAGGTCATTTATAATTTTTTTCAATTTATAGAAAAAGTTAAATAATTTTAAAGAGAGTATAAGATCTAGTGAAAATTTAAAATTATTTGTTATTCAATCAAATGAATTTTAAGACGAAATTGAAAAAGATTTCAAATTATTTCCTGACATTTTGAATTTTGAAAGGTTTCTAGAAAATAGAAAACTTTTCTTAAGATTCTTAGGACAATTTCAAATGATTTTTTATTTAAAAAAATGAATTTCAGGATAACATTCAAAAACATTGCAAAACATTTTCTTTGTCATAAAATATTCCGAAAGATTTTAAAGCAACTTGTTTTAACTATGCAGCATTTAGAGAAAAACAAAATTTAGGAAAATGGGAACATAGAAAATTCTCAAATGATTTTTTATTTAAAAAAAAAATTAATTTTCAAAGAAGGTGTCAAGAAATTTCGAAAGATTTGTCAAAATTGTTGGTTGAACATTCATCTCCTTGGTTGAACATTTGACTATTTCGTCGGAAATTTTTTTTTTGTTTTTCTGTTGAAAATTAATTTTACTAACTGAGTATTACCCTATTCCAATTTTATTTGAAAATTAATGTTCTTGGTTGAAAAATGATTTTCTAAGATTCCGAAAAAGAATACCAAAGATTTGAAAACAAAATTGCCTAATTTTGCAAAATTATAAGATTTTAGAACAAATTTGTGTAATCATTAATTAATTAATTAGAATACCAAAAATAATTGAACTAAGATGTGCTTATGAAAAATATCACGTTTTATTCGTACTTCTAGTAACACAAGATTTGATATCTACAATCGGAGAAAACGGGGAATTTGGTAGGCAAAAATTAGTAGAAACTTTGTAGTATCAACATTTTTGTATGGAGAAAAATTAATATTTTTTCCTAACTAAAAATTCTTATCTATTCCAGAGGAAGGAGGAGATATCCAGCCCAAATGCATTCAATAACTGTGCCTATAATTAGTCGCAAAGTTTGTCAGGATGCTTACAGTAAAATCGAGGTCATTAACAATGATTATATATGTACTTATTACGCCCATAGGCTAAAACGATGTGGCTATGGTGATTCCGGTGCACCCTTGACTGCAAATGGTCAGCTGGTTGGTATTATGTCTTGGAGTGGAACAGAAAATAATTCAATATATCCTGATGTTTTTGCAAATTTGTTGCAACCCGATTACAGAAACTGGATTCGTTCTCATGTTCCAGATGCACTTTAGACTCTTTAGGAAGATCTTTTTTTCAATTTGTGCAATTTTGTAAAAAAAGTTGATCGTTTTCCTCGAATAAACTCTATGTATAAGACGCTGCCGGGTGAATTTTTTCATTTGCATTATAGAGCTTGCACCGATTTCCCTATCTCTATCTCTATCTTGCTCTTCCCTCTTTTCTTCCTATCTCACTAAACTATTTATCTTCTCCATCCGAAAATTTTCACCACCACGTTCCGAATATTTTCCTCCTTTTCCCCTCTTATATTTCTCCCTATCTCTATCTCTGCCCTCAAACTCCTCTTCCTATTCCTTTAATCATTCTTATTCTCTTCTCCTAATCTGTTGCCCCATCAGACTCACACTAATTTATTCTCTCCTATCAATTTTCTTTCACTTAACCTACCCCTACATATTCACCTCACTCTCGAACCCCTTCCCCGCAATTGCACTCGTCACCTCTCCCCTATTCAATTTTCGTCATGCTTATTTTCCTATTCTCTTCTTCTGTATAAACTCGCCATTTGACCTTATACTTATTCGCCCGTTCCTTTTTCTAAGGAGCGTAATTATAAAAAAAAGTTTGATGGAATACAGTCTTTCTTCGTAAAATGAATCGTCTGTTTAAACTGTTACTTAAATTTTGAAGTTAAGAGTAAATCGAAAAAATGACTGATCCAAGAGTGGGCATTTTCGGAAACATTTCGCCATATGTGATGGATTTGGAACCTTTCGAAAATTATCTTGAATGTGTCGAAGCATTTTTTACACTGAACCACACCACGGATGCGGAAAAGCTGTCGTCAGTTTTAGTGCTCATTGGTGCGGACAAGTATAAAAGATTGAATAGTCTTTTGGTGCCTCAGAAACTAAAGTTTAATTCAAGAATCTAAGAACCTGGAGAGTCGTTATAGATTTCATTGTAGTAGCAGTTGTCAATGAACTGTAATTTTGGAGACTTTCTGGATCAGGCAATTCGAGATCATCTCATCGTTAGGTTAAAGGATGATGTGATGGTTTGGAAGCTGCTTTCTAGTGCACAGTTGACATTTATGGAGGCTTGTGAAAGAGTCTTAGATATGGAAGTAGTAAAAACTCGGACTCAACTTATTCAAGAGAAGCCTTCCGATCTCAAGGTGTTGCGTGTTTCATCGGATCAGAAAAATCAATCAAAATGGCCAAACAAGTCGAAGGAAATTCCTTGACAGAAAAATCAATCACAATTTGCCAGAAATTCCAAAGGCAAAGATACCGGCCAAGGACAACAAAATCCTTCAGGAAGTGAACCCAGGAAGTCATGTGGAAGATGCGGTCAGGAATCGCTTTCATCGTCGGAGTGTCTAGTAAGGGATTGGACGTGTTTCAAATTTGCGAAGAAAGGGCACATTTCAAAATTGTGTAAATCTTCTGCTGCTGCTGCTGTCAACGTCATCCAACAACAAGGGGAGTTCATCGGAGAGTCTTCAGTCGGGTTTTCAAGACCGTTGGATGTAAGTGTAATAGTGGACGATCAGGTTACCATTAATTAAGAAGCGGATGGCAGTTCGGCGTTCACAATTATTCCGGTCGAGGAATATATGAGATTGAAAAAGGTATGTAAGAATGTGAAATTATTGCCGGATAAGGTTAAGCTCGTGTGCGCAAATAGTTCTCAAATTGTAGTGATTGGTCGCGTGTTAGCTGATGTAACTCCAAAAGGGGAACCATTCCGAGAATTAGAGTTAAGAGGTTCTTATTCTTCGTTTAATCATTCGCTATTGAATAGATACTGGTTGCAGGTTTTTGATCCCAATTGGAAAGAAGCACTTTTAGACGAGAGTCTATCCTGTAATTTAGTAAATAATGACCGTGAAAATGATAGACCAGAAATCTTGTCAATGATAAAATCAAAGTTCCCGAATGTTTTGCCTGAGTCAAATTATGATCCAATTAAAGAATTTAAAACTAGTATTGGTTTAAAAGAGGCGGCAAAGCTGATTTTTCATCGCGCATACGATGTCCCTACATTTTAAGGGATACAGTGGAAAAGAACTCGAGTGGTCAGGGGAATGTAAAAATCTGGTGAGAGTGTTCCATAGTGATTGGGCTTCTCCTCCAGTAATTGCAAAAAGGGCCGAGGGTCGTATTAGATTATGCGTAGATTTGAAAGTGATCAAGTGGGTTAATACTGAGCAGTATCCTCTTTCGATGATCGAGGATATTTTCAATAAACTTACTGATTGTAAGTATTTTTGCCATCATGATTTATGATGGTTTTGTGCCTATTTTTGAGCCATCTATTCACATGCCATCTATTC
Organism: Andricus quercusramuli; assembly: GCA_932178445.1. Taxonomy (NCBI): domain Eukaryota; kingdom Metazoa; phylum Arthropoda; class Insecta; order Hymenoptera; family Cynipidae; genus Andricus; species Andricus quercusramuli. The sequence continues at coordinate 678 of CAKNXH010067120.1, read as the reverse complement.
ACAGACCCATCAAAATCGGGGCCGGACAGTTGAGAACCGTTCCTTTTAAGTACAGCTTACATCGTTGCAAATGGCAGAGATCCTCTTTTAAAAATGGCCAGAAAACACGAGATAATTGGCAAATGAGCGTTCCTTTACGAAGCCGTAGACCTATAGAGAAGTAGCAGAGGCTGAAAAATTCCGCCAACAGCTACTCGACAAGAAAATGCACGAAACTTTCACAGAAATGTAGAAAAATTGTCCTTTTCGAAGGAGCAAACTTTTGCTTTCCTCAGATCATCAGGGCTTAATGCAGGTACAGAGGGTTTCATTTTCGCATGCCGGGACGGTGTCATTTTCACCTTAGTATACCGTGACCGCACTTTATGTCAAGAAGTTCTCAGCGATAGGTGCAGGGCGTGTCATGCATATGCTGAGTACCTAGAACACGTACTATCAGGGTGTCCGACTTACGCGGGAACGACTTGTTTCTAAAGACATAATGCGGCTGTAAGAGTGCTTTATTACCATCTTCATCACTCTTAAGGTGTAGGCCACGACCCTGCCCTGCCGAAACCTTCGAAGGAGATAGAGTCGATGAGAGGAGGTGATGGAGGAACTGGAATAGGATTTGGTTCATAAAGGTGAGTATATGAGGAGAGGACAGGTCCGAAAGTTGTGCAGGAAGTGAGTGGTTGA
>CAKNXH010067118.1:0-13763 GCA_932178445.1 Andricus quercusramuli | reverse complement strand
AAACGCTGATACAGATTCAAATGGTATGATACAAGGTTCTGCCTTTGAATTTGCTGAGACAGATTTGATTGCAACGATGCAAGAAATGGTATTTGCAAACGCTGATACAGATTTAAATGGTATGATACAAGGTTCTGCCTCTGCATTTGCTGAGACAGATTTGATTGCGATGATGCAAGAATTGAGAGAAAGCATTTGAGATAATATTTGCGTTGATGAGTTGGATGGCAGATTTGCACCGGCAGTTGATAAGACAGTTTGTACAGCTTGCACACAATATAAAACTTGCAAAGGAACATTTCCCTTTACATTAGGCCTTGGTTTTACTCTGAATAAGATTTCGTTTATAGTCAGGTGTCACGATAATCGCTGTTTCACCTGTTCTGCGAGCTTTAGCTTTAAGAACCGTTTCCTTCGTCGCTCCAGGATAGAATTATTATATATTAATTATTGATTTATTTGTTACTTATTAATTATTTATTATTCTATCTTCTCATTCGTAGGTATTCTTGTCAGTGAGAAATTTTATGGTGATCCATTCGCTCTGATTGAATACCGCCAATCTTTGTTAAGGCTATTTCATGCTTCCCCGATTCCTACCTTACCGACATTTTTTCGCTACAACTCACATCCATACGAAATAAGATTTTGAATTCAAAAATTGTGAAATGAAATAAAAGGCGTTAAGAAAAGTTTTTATAGTCCGAAACTGCTGGAAATACAAAAAAAAAAAACAATTTCCGAAAATGGTCCGAGAATATTTTTTTCGTATTTCCAAAAATGTAAGAGAATGCAAACGTTTGTTCTTGCTTTTCAATTAACTTACCAAAATTTCAAATTGATATCTCGATTTACGCAGACGTAAGTTGCGTAAGTTGCGTAATTTTCTTGAAAATATATATGTTTTTTTGTGATTGTGACTGTGTACTTTGTAATTGTAACCATAGTAATTGAAATACCAAAAATTCTTTCACAAGGAGAGACAGCCAATTATAAATTTTAGTTTCGGTTCATAATTTTCTTAATAAAATCTGAGTGCCCATGGCATTTTTTTTATTTATATATTTTTTATTAAAATATTTATAAATGAAAATTCCTTCAATAATCTCCAAAAATCATGCAAATAATAATTTTTAATGCCTTTTTTCATGAAAAAGCGGACCTTTTTAACTTTATCATGTTTTTCGTAAAGAAATTTATTTTCTATAAATGTTTTTTTTTTTAATGGCGTTTTTTGCACACAAAAAAACATGATAACGTTATTCAACATTGAAAAATTAGATCTCTGATTATTCTTGTACAAACCAATGAAATTGCAGTTATATATGTTATAATTTATATCATCAGTGCATCTATATAAAGTACACAACAAGCCTCTATAAACGAAGACAGCAAACAAAGCAGAGATATAAAAAGGGTTTAATATTTGCTCAAGTATCGCGTAGTTACTTTTACGATTCCAAGAACAATAATTTCCTTAGTTGCTTTTTATCTTCGAAAAATCCATGATCTTACAAATTTTATTTTCTGCACAAAATGAGAATGAAAATTTACTTTTGTCTCTTAATTATCTATGTAAATTCGGCTCGAGAACTTGACATTCAAACTGAAGAAAATATTGGTGAGTCAATTGATATCGTGCGTGGTGATCACCAAAAATATTAGCTCCTACTACTAAACATTTTTTTCTTAATTTAAATTTCCACCTTTCCCCCACTCTTTCCGCTACAATCCCCACCTCAACGATTTTTGTGTGCAGGAGAAATAATTTTTTATTAAATCTAATTTTCGAATTTTTTTGTTAAAAAAACAAAGATAAACAAAAATAATAATCCTGGCATTGAAAATGATTATCTTTCTACCAAAATAGACAAGTTCTCAAAGAAATAGATACATTCTCAACTGAAAAGATACATTTTCAATAAAAATAATGAATGTTTGATAAAAAAATATGAATTTTCCACGAAAAATGTAATAGACGATATTGAAATTAAAAAGATTTTAATTTTAAATAAAAAATAGTAGAATTTTCAAGAAAAGATGATTTTCCAACAAAATGGTTAAATTTGTAATATAAGGGTTGTTTTTCAAAAATTGAAAAATATGAATTTTCAACAAAAAATTACATTTTAAACTAAATAGTGGAAATTGCAACCAAAAAGATGAATTTTCTAACAAAAAGATTATTTTTCTACCAAAATAGGGTAATTTTCAACAAAATATTCATATTTTGAAACCGAAAAGATGAATTTTTAATTAAAATGATGAATCTTCAACCAAAAAATATCAATTCTCAGCGAAAAATGTGATAGACGATATTTTAATTAAAAAGATTTTAATTTTAAATAAGAAAGAGCGGAATTCTTTAAAAAGAGATAATACTTCAACAAAATATTTAAAATTTTAACCCAAGAGTTATTTTTAAAAATTGGAAAATATGAATTTACGAAAAAAAGTTCATTTTAAACCAAACAGTGGAAATTTCAACCAAAAAGAATAAAATGATGAATCTTCAACTAAAAAACAGGAATTCTTAACGAAAAATGTAATGGAGGATGTTTCCATTGAAATTTTTTTTATTTTAAATCAAAAAGAGTAGAATTCTTCAAGAAAAAATGAATTTTCAACAGCAATAAAAAATCATTTGCAACCAAGCAATTAAATAAGAATTTGTTTATTCTCTTCAAACCTTTCAAAAATCATAAAACGCTTTTAAATTTTGTTTCCAAATCCTAAAATATGTGAATTTTGGTTCCAGTTTTAAAAAATATCTTCAATTTTCAAATTATTTTGTATCTTTTCAATACGTCTGAACCTTCTTATTATTTCTGTAAATAATTAATATCTTTTCTGTTCTTTGAATGCTGCATAGTTAAAACGAGTTGCCGCAAAATCTTCCAGATTATGTTTTGGAAAATTTAACAATTTTTTGAAATTATTTTAAATATTACCCTAATATTTATTTTTTTGAATAAAAAATCTTTAGAAATTTCCCAAGGATTCTTAAGAAATGTTTTTTATTTTCTTAGAACATTTCAAAATTCTTAAGAAGATTATTGTTTGAAATCTTAAACAATCTACATTTCTCTCAAACTCACTCGAAATTTCTCTAAAATTTTGGAATCCTGCAAAATTTAAATTTGGAAATTTTTTCTGATATAAATTCTTCTACATTCTTTTTCGGAATTTTAGGAAATAATTTGAAATGTTTTACAATATTTTTCAATTTTCTCTTGAATATCATTTCTGAAACTAAAAAAATCATTTGAAATTATTCCAGGAATCTTAAGAACTTTTTTTATTCTCTTAGAACCTTTCAAATTTCTTAAAAAACGTTTTTTTTGACATTTTCTAAATTCGATATTTTGTTCGAAATTTTTCGAAGGCTTCAAAATCAAAATTATTTCAAATCTTTTTAAACATCCAAGTAACTGGAAGTATAATAAGAATTTTTTTTAGGGGATGAAAAATAAAATTTAATTATCGAAATTTTTATCGCTGTTTGCATTAACATAAAAATTAAATAAACAAATAAACGAAAAATTGGCGCTCACCAACCTCGTTTTTTGAAATCCTCCCACTGTGCAGTGGAAGTACTTTACCGCTACATTATTATAATTATATTATAAATAGCGTGAAAGGTATAATATGAAATACTTCAGACCAAATAAAAAGACCTTGATGATGTTAAGAAGATCCTTTGTCATCACTCATAAGCATTTATATAATTATAATTCCTACAGATAAAATAAGTAATCTTCACATACGAAGGAAACGAGTTATTAATGAATTTGGACATGGACCAACTTCGATACGAGTTGCGCCCTACCTAATTAATATTGTTGTAAATGAACGTGGTCGCGGCGCAGGAAGCTTATTATCCTCAAGCATTTGCTTATCATCAGCTCACATTTTCTCTCTGCCGAATGCAACATACAGAATGCTGTCTAATTCATCAAATGTATATCAAGGAATACCACACCGCATCGTAGAGTTGATACGACACCCTCATTTTAATCTAAAAAATTTATGGCATGATCTCATCTTGATTAAATTCTCACCAACTATCGATTTTCACGCTTCCATTAATCGACCAATAAAACTTTACAATGGATATTTAAGAGTAAATAGTCATGCAACTATTACCAGCTGGGGTTGTCACGCAATTGTGGGGTAAGATATCGACAGCAAATAATATCATTAGTACAGGATATAAAGATGGAATCGGTTTTGACCACATAAGATCTAATGATTAAATATGTTATCGGGTTTTCCACTACTGGCCAAATTCTCTGTCTCACAATAATATTAAATTTTTTTCATCAAAATATTGACGTTATCAGATGTGAAAAAATGTCTCTCTAGCCCCGCCGGGATTCGAACTCAGGTCTTCAGATTGCCAGTCTGGTGCTCTTCCCCACTAAGCTACGGAAAGTACGAGATTCGTTTTTCACAACCTTCTAAAAACGAATTATAACCTATTAGAGACATTTGAATGATCTAGCTATTTTAAGACTAACGTCTAGAGACCCTAGCAATGGGTTGGCAGCAGTGAGTGCAGTTCCACCGACCAAGCTTTGGCGGCGTGGCGTCGCTTATACGTGAGTAGCATAGAGGTGGAGGGGATACATAGGTTGGAAAAAGAAGGCGGATAGCACTCTCGGACACCACGCTTACTCCTGTGTATCCCCTCCACCTCCAAGGCGCATGATGGGCCCCGCTACTCACGTATAAGCGACGCCACGCCGCCGAGGATTGGTCGTTGGAACTGTATTCAGTGCCGTGTTCGGGAGAGAGTAGTGCAAAGCCTCTAGCGGCGAGTTTGTCGTCGGCCGTTGAGCTTATAGTTCTTGAGAGAACGTCTCTGCCTTCATGGCGAAAAACCTATGTGGTGTAATTTTGTCCTTCGTGGGGTGCGGCTATCGTGGCGATCGATTCTGGGTCACTGGGCTTGCTACAGTTTCAGAATTTCAGAAGTGGGATTGAAAATCCTACCTTACTTAGGATCAGTGAATGTGTTTAAGTCCGCCGCTGAGTTTTGAAAATTCCGGTTATTTTAGTGCTGGAACAAACATTTTCAAAATGGCGTCAGGCCGTTGGAATGAAGTATTCGTAGAACAATGAAACGAGCAAATCGCAGAGCAGGCTTTAATAAACATGGCTGACGGAGCACGAGCTTTCCAATTCCCGCCACCAAACCCTCTTAGAGATGCTCAGCTAGCGATTGATAACACACAACCTCTAAACGTGCAACATTCAGCGCCTGGAAATGAGGTACAGAAATTGTTATCCCCCATGACGGGCTTGATGCGACAAAATAGAGATCTTGTAGCAGCAGTCACCCGACCTCAGGCCCCACCACCGCAGCAGCTGTATAATGTCTTACCAGACTTGTCGCACAATATTTCTATCTTTGGTGGTATGTCTGGTTCTACCAGTGCGAAAGTGTGGATCAAGTAGTTAGAGTCTACTGCGATGCTTCACCATTGGAAAGAGGCAGTCGCTTTTCAAATAGCCCATAATCACCTAGAAAAAGCTGCCAAAAATTGGTACATCGCCAATATGGATTTCATTATAGATTGGGCATCTTCTCATCTTGGCTTCAGCAACATTTTTCTTATAGAGAAGTTACTGACTGAAAGTTTTGAGGAAATGCAACGCAGGTGTGAAGGGCCAAACGAGAATACAAGGGCATTCTTCTTCGATAAGCTGCGCCTCTGCAAAGCCTTGGGATTCGATCTGGATGAGATTAAGAAATATATGTCTATCGGTCTCTGGTCGAGAGAAACGAGCACTGCGATAATGAGTACAAGTCATTTTGACGTTGATGATTCACTCAAGAATATCATCAAATTCGAAACCTTGGAGGCAGCGAGAAAGCAACGGATGAGCACTTCGAGAGAATCAGCGAAGAGGTTCTGAGATCAACACGGCGTTTCCAGTGGAAAAAGAAAAGGGTCAGCGCATTTCAGCAGCAGAGACAGCAAGCACCAGAAGTCAACGTCGCGTAAGGATACTGATGTGTAGAATAAAAAAATAGAATGTTTTCGTTGTCATGCGGACCCAGATAGCAAAGTGCGCGCACTGTGCTTGATTTCGGTGAGTCCCCTTGCCTCTCACCACAGGGATGCTTGATTTCGATTAATTATTTTACAATAAGTGCTCAAAATGGTGTCCTCGCACTTCGATGCACTTGTTAATCCGAGCTTTGAAAGATTCCACACAACTGAGAATTGTGTCTGGTGATATTTGTGCACAAGCAGACCTGATTCGCTCGATCACGTTATCACGAGTTGTGGGCACTTCTTGATACACGCGATTCTTTAGATAACCCTACAAATAGAAATCTGGCGTCGTAAGATCTGGCGATCTGGGAGGCCAATTTACTGGACCTCCTCTACCGATCCATCGTCCATTGAATTCGCGATTGAGTACTTCCCTCGCGATTGCCGCATAATGTGCTGGACAACCGTCATGTTGAAACCACATGTTGTGTCGCACTTCCAAGCTTAGATCTTCCAGCAATATTGGAAGTTGATTTTCTAAAAAGTCACGATTTTTTTCACCGTTCAAATTTCCATCAATAAAATACGGACCGATAAGTTGATCTCCAATTATTCCACACCAAACGTTCACGGACCATGGACGCTGATACTCAACTTCACGCAACCAATGCGGATTTTCTACACTCCAATAATGCATGGTTTGCCGATTAACGTTACCATGGTTTGTGAAAGACGACTCGTCTGTGAAGAGTACTAGAAAAAAGAAATTCGGGTTTCCTTGTATCTGCTAAACCGCCCATTGACAAAATATTACTCGGTTTTGAAAATCATTTCCATGAAGTTCTTGATGCAGTGAAATATGATACGGATGATAATTATTACGTTTTAATACCTTCCAAACACTGGATAGAGTCATTCCGGAATTGCGGCTTAGTTGTCGAGTACTAACATGAGGGTTATGAGTGACTGCAGCTAAAATTGCAATTTCATTATCAGCTCCAGTAACTGTTACTTGACGCTTCCTTTTTTTCGGTTGTACACTTCCGTCAGTGATTAAGTTTCGGACAACCCGGTAAAAAGAAGCGCGTGAAGGAACACTTTCTGGAAAGCGTTGAGCATAAAGCGTGAGAGCATCATTGATATTCCTGCCACTTTCTCCATAAATGAGAATCATTTCAATCTTCTGTTGCTGAGATAGAATTTCCATTGTAAAAGTAATGAAGTAAGGTAATTAGGAAATACAGCGACACTCAAACCAACTCAAACGAACTTGACCAACAACAATAACCCAAACGAAAGCAACCAACACACCCGAATCAAATGAACACAATCAACCTTCCTAATGAATAAACGTTAAGCACGGACAGACGCGGTTATCGCTCGGCCGGAATGACGTCGAGGATTGTAGACAGTGGAGACTCGATGATATGTAATGTCTACATCCAAAATCGACTGTCGTCAACTAACTGCATTCGGGAATGGTTTTCGACAGTTTTATCACTTTAACTGTCCCGTCGCCAAAAGTTCAAGCACCCCGATGGATGGTGAGAGGCAAGGGGACTCACCGAAATTAAGCACCCCGAAGAGAATAGACAACTACTACGTCCGCGTCGTTATTCCTGGGTAGGCCTAAAAGTAGTGTCAACAATTTCATTTTTCGCAATTGCAGCGCCATCTATCGCGAATCGAAACAAATTTTACGAATAAAACTTACGTATTTCGTAAAGGAGGATCCGAATCTGTGATAAAAAATTGGGGTTGCCATTTGAAATTACAAAGTTACCCCCACCCCTGCCTCCTGTGGGGGTGATGGTGGGGTAAATTTTAACAAATCTTCATTTCCCCTCGAAAATAAAAAGTTTTTATTCCAGACATTTTTTCCGTAGGATGCGTATGACCCCCACAAAGTGCGACCCATATGCCTCGCACCCAGCACGCACCGCGTGCCCCGCATGCCATGCGAGTAATGTGCCCCGCAAGTTTGCTATCTGGGAAATGTCATATAGCCAGGAAATGCCCCGAAAAAAAAGGTAAGGTGTTATCATAACCAAGAATCCTGGCATATTTCTAAAGATTGTAAGAAACCGAAAGCGCTGAGGAAAGCGGAAGTAAATTCAGTAGATTTGCCGGATAAAGTTAAAATGATTACTAAGTACGAAGAAAAGGTAGATATAGGTGGAATAGTAATTGTTGGTTTGATTGAGCAAGGCAGCTCAGAGTGTTTAATAAAAGCTTCAGCCGTTTTGACGTATGGTTTTAAATTTGTTCATGCTCCAAATGTCTAGGTATGTTCTGGCGGAGGGGATACAAAATCAAGCGGAGTAATTTATGAAACTTGGAAGGTAGATGCGTGCGAAATTGATAAGATTACGTTCAGAGTCGTGCCAGACGACGCCTAGCAATATGACGTAATAATCGGGAGAAATTTCACAAAATTGCCTCAGATAGTTTACTTTAAAATGGATGACTGACTCGAGTTTGTCTACAAAGATGGTTCCGTGTTTCAAACAAATACAGTAGTTATCTGTCAGGCTACGAGGCCGAAAAAAGCAAGACTTATTGAGAATACGCGCATTCTTCGAGTTATTGTCAATCTTATTCGCGTAAAAAGTAAAAAGTAAAAAGTGAATGTAACATTTTTCTCAAATCGGGCGATAAGTTAGAAAATGTGGTTTTGACTATTAAAGGAATGGTTCCTAAATGGGAACCTAGAAAGGAACCAATAACAGATAGCGATGTCATAACTGCTCCTAGGATAAAACCAGAAAATGTAATTCAGTTTGGAATCTTCTTAAAAAATACCGACTATGCTCCGCTATGAATTTGTCAGAACTTGGATGAACAATTTGATTAAAATGGACATTTAAAAGAAACCCGGAAGTGTGCCTCCCTATTCAGGACCCTCTAAAACTAATTCCGCGCAAAGAATCACAATGCGTCTGAAAGTTGGCGAGTGGAAATCGGCCGTTCTAGCAACAGAAAAAGTTCGTCTTATGGGAGTCCATGCATTTTAGTTGAGAAGCCGGATGGTTCGCAATGTTTAGTGGTAGATGACAGTCGAGTAAATAAAAATACTATCCGGATGTATTTTCCACTCCCCAATATCGACAACGGTATTGAAGAATTGCACGGCGCAACTATATTCGCGGATCTTGATTTAGCGCAAGGCTATTTACAAATTCCAGTCACTGATAACGCTAAAGAAAAGACTGCGTTTAACACCCCTGACGAGACCAGACAATTTGAACGAGCAATGAATGGGCTCATGAACGCACCCCTTCATTCTGCCAAGCTCATGAAAATTATTTTTAGACCACATGGACCCAAACTTGCATTACAATACTTTGATGACATTTTAATTTACGCGATAGGCCGTATAAGCGGTTGAATTATTTTTTTGTAGCTTAGGGGCCAAGCTAAGGTCAGTATGGTCGACAATTAGTGACATTTGAATGATCTAATTATTTTAAGACTAACCTATAGAGACCCTAGCGATGCCTAGGCTTAAGGAGGATATTTGAAACAATTTATTAAGATTTTCAAAAAAGAATCCAGAAGACTTTAAGGTCATTTATAATTTTTTTCAATTTATAGAAAAAGTTAAATAATTTTAAAGAGAGTATAAGATCTAGTGAAAATTTAAAATTATTTGTTATTCAATCAAATGAATTTTAAGACGAAATTGAAAAAGATTTCAAATTATTTCCTGACATTTTGAATTTTGAAAGGTTTCTAGAAAATAGAAAACTTTTCTTAAGATTCTTAGGACAATTTCAAATGATTTTTTATTTAAAAAAATGAATTTCAGGATAACATTCAAAAACATTGCAAAACATTTTCTTTGTCATAAAATATTCCGAAAGATTTTAAAGCAACTTGTTTTAACTATGCAGCATTTAGAGAAAAACAAAATTTAGGAAAATGGGAACATAGAAAATTCTCAAATGATTTTTTATTTAAAAAAAAAATTAATTTTCAAAGAAGGTGTCAAGAAATTTCGAAAGATTTGTCAAAATTGTTGGTTGAACATTCATCTCCTTGGTTGAACATTTGACTATTTCGTCGGAAATTTTTTTTTTGTTTTTCTGTTGAAAATTAATTTTACTAACTGAGTATTACCCTATTCCAATTTTATTTGAAAATTAATGTTCTTGGTTGAAAAATGATTTTCTAAGATTCCGAAAAAGAATACCAAAGATTTGAAAACAAAATTGCCTAATTTTGCAAAATTATAAGATTTTAGAACAAATTTGTGTAATCATTAATTAATTAATTAGAATACCAAAAATAATTGAACTAAGATGTGCTTATGAAAAATATCACGTTTTATTCGTACTTCTAGTAACACAAGATTTGATATCTACAATCGGAGAAAACGGGGAATTTGGTAGGCAAAAATTAGTAGAAACTTTGTAGTATCAACATTTTTGTATGGAGAAAAATTAATATTTTTTCCTAACTAAAAATTCTTATCTATTCCAGAGGAAGGAGGAGATATCCAGCCCAAATGCATTCAATAACTGTGCCTATAATTAGTCGCAAAGTTTGTCAGGATGCTTACAGTAAAATCGAGGTCATTAACAATGATTATATATGTACTTATTACGCCCATAGGCTAAAACGATGTGGCTATGGTGATTCCGGTGCACCCTTGACTGCAAATGGTCAGCTGGTTGGTATTATGTCTTGGAGTGGAACAGAAAATAATTCAATATATCCTGATGTTTTTGCAAATTTGTTGCAACCCGATTACAGAAACTGGATTCGTTCTCATGTTCCAGATGCACTTTAGACTCTTTAGGAAGATCTTTTTTTCAATTTGTGCAATTTTGTAAAAAAAGTTGATCGTTTTCCTCGAATAAACTCTATGTATAAGACGCTGCCGGGTGAATTTTTTCATTTGCATTATAGAGCTTGCACCGATTTCCCTATCTCTATCTCTATCTTGCTCTTCCCTCTTTTCTTCCTATCTCACTAAACTATTTATCTTCTCCATCCGAAAATTTTCACCACCACGTTCCGAATATTTTCCTCCTTTTCCCCTCTTATATTTCTCCCTATCTCTATCTCTGCCCTCAAACTCCTCTTCCTATTCCTTTAATCATTCTTATTCTCTTCTCCTAATCTGTTGCCCCATCAGACTCACACTAATTTATTCTCTCCTATCAATTTTCTTTCACTTAACCTACCCCTACATATTCACCTCACTCTCGAACCCCTTCCCCGCAATTGCACTCGTCACCTCTCCCCTATTCAATTTTCGTCATGCTTATTTTCCTATTCTCTTCTTCTGTATAAACTCGCCATTTGACCTTATACTTATTCGCCCGTTCCTTTTTCTAAGGAGCGTAATTATAAAAAAAAGTTTGATGGAATACAGTCTTTCTTCGTAAAATGAATCGTCTGTTTAAACTGTTACTTAAATTTTGAAGTTAAGAGTAAATCGAAAAAATGACTGATCCAAGAGTGGGCATTTTCGGAAACATTTCGCCATATGTGATGGATTTGGAACCTTTCGAAAATTATCTTGAATGTGTCGAAGCATTTTTTACACTGAACCACACCACGGATGCGGAAAAGCTGTCGTCAGTTTTAGTGCTCATTGGTGCGGACAAGTATAAAAGATTGAATAGTCTTTTGGTGCCTCAGAAACTAAAGTTTAATTCAAGAATCTAAGAACCTGGAGAGTCGTTATAGATTTCATTGTAGTAGCAGTTGTCAATGAACTGTAATTTTGGAGACTTTCTGGATCAGGCAATTCGAGATCATCTCATCGTTAGGTTAAAGGATGATGTGATGGTTTGGAAGCTGCTTTCTAGTGCACAGTTGACATTTATGGAGGCTTGTGAAAGAGTCTTAGATATGGAAGTAGTAAAAACTCGGACTCAACTTATTCAAGAGAAGCCTTCCGATCTCAAGGTGTTGCGTGTTTCATCGGATCAGAAAAATCAATCAAAATGGCCAAACAAGTCGAAGGAAATTCCTTGACAGAAAAATCAATCACAATTTGCCAGAAATTCCAAAGGCAAAGATACCGGCCAAGGACAACAAAATCCTTCAGGAAGTGAACCCAGGAAGTCATGTGGAAGATGCGGTCAGGAATCGCTTTCATCGTCGGAGTGTCTAGTAAGGGATTGGACGTGTTTCAAATTTGCGAAGAAAGGGCACATTTCAAAATTGTGTAAATCTTCTGCTGCTGCTGCTGTCAACGTCATCCAACAACAAGGGGAGTTCATCGGAGAGTCTTCAGTCGGGTTTTCAAGACCGTTGGATGTAAGTGTAATAGTGGACGATCAGGTTACCATTAATTAAGAAGCGGATGGCAGTTCGGCGTTCACAATTATTCCGGTCGAGGAATATATGAGATTGAAAAAGGTATGTAAGAATGTGAAATTATTGCCGGATAAGGTTAAGCTCGTGTGCGCAAATAGTTCTCAAATTGTAGTGATTGGTCGCGTGTTAGCTGATGTAACTCCAAAAGGGGAACCATTCCGAGAATTAGAGTTAAGAGGTTCTTATTCTTCGTTTAATCATTCGCTATTGAATAGATACTGGTTGCAGGTTTTTGATCCCAATTGGAAAGAAGCACTTTTAGACGAGAGTCTATCCTGTAATTTAGTAAATAATGACCGTGAAAATGATAGACCAGAAATCTTGTCAATGATAAAATCAAAGTTCCCGAATGTTTTGCCTGAGTCAAATTATGATCCAATTAAAGAATTTAAAACTAGTATTGGTTTAAAAGAGGCGGCAAAGCTGATTTTTCATCGCGCATACGATGTCCCTACATTTTAAGGGATACAGTGGAAAAGAACTCGAGTGGTCAGGGGAATGTAAAAATCTGGTGAGAGTGTTCCATAGTGATTGGGCTTCTCCTCCAGTAATTGCAAAAAGGGCCGAGGGTCGTATTAGATTATGCGTAGATTTGAAAGTGATCAAGTGGGTTAATACTGAGCAGTATCCTCTTTCGATGATCGAGGATATTTTCAATAAACTTACTGATTGTAAGTATTTTTGCCATCATGATTTATGATGGTTTTGTGCCTATTTTTGAGCCATCTATTCACATGCCATCTATTCACAGACCCATCAAAATCGGGGCCGGACAGTTGAGAACCGTTCCTTTTAAGTACAGCTTACATCGTTGCAAATGGCAGAGATCCTCTTTTAAAAATGGCCAGAAAACACGAGATAATTGGCAAATGAGCGTTCCTTTACGAAGCCGTAGACCTATAGAGAAGTAGCAGAGGCTGAAAAATTCCGCCAACAGCTACTCGACAAGAAAATGCACGAAACTTTCACAGAAATGTAGAAAAATTGTCCTTTTCGAAGGAGCAAACTTTTGCTTTCCTCAGATCATCAGGGCTTAATGCAGGTACAGAGGGTTTCATTTTCGCATGCCGGGACGGTGTCATTTTCACCTTAGTATACCGTGACCGCACTTTATGTCAAGAAGTTCTCAGCGATAGGTGCAGGGCGTGTCATGCATATGCTGAGTACCTAGAACACGTACTATCAGGGTGTCCGACTTACGCGGGAACGACTTGTTTCTAAAGACATAATGCGGCTGTAAGAGTGCTTTATTACCATCTTCATCACTCTTAAGGTGTAGGCCACGACCCTGCCCTGCCGAAACCTTCGAAGGAGATAGAGTCGATGAGAGGAGGTGATGGAGGAACTGGAATAGGATTTGGTTCATAAAGGTGAGTAAATGAGGAGAGGACAGGTCCGAAAGTTGTGCAGGAAGTGAGTGGTTGA
>CAKNXH010067099.1:0-18633 GCA_932178445.1 Andricus quercusramuli | reverse complement strand
AGAGGTTGTTTTAAAGAAGATTTTAAAGTATTTATTCACGTTTTAAACTTACGCTTTTGAGGCATCCCTTATAATCATCAGATCTAGTTTTACTAAGGCACACAAATTATTATTTAACCTAAATTTTAAACAGAATCTAACACTCTTTTGTCTTCAAAAAATTCTTTTTTGAACCACCTTACTGTTAAACTGCGGATACGTTAAAATAAAAGTATCTACATAATTTAAAGCGTGCAAATTTTAATTTAGTGTATTTAATTTTTTTAATGAAAATGCATCTATTATAGTTTTGTTTGAAAATTGATCGTTTTTAGTTCAATATTCAAATATTCATCTTCTTGATTGATAATTCAACAGCTTGTTTGCAATTTTTTCTCTCGCTTGACTGAAAAATCTTTTCAAGTTGAAAGTTCAACTCATTTTGAAAAGTAGTTTTTTTGTCGAATTCAACTGTTTCTGATTAAAAATTAATATTTTTTATGTCAACTACTCAATTTTCGTTCAAAAATAATCTTTTTTGGAATACAAATTTAATTAATGAGTTAAAAGCTGAACTCTTTTGTTTAAAATTAATTTTTTTGTGCAAAATTCATCATTTTAATTAAAAATGTATCTCTTCGGTTAAAAAGTGAGCTATTTTGTTGAAAATTCGTTTTTACTTTAACAGAAAATTAATTCTTATTGAAACTGAAAATGTAATTATTACAGTCAAATATTCCAACATTTTATTGAAAAATCCATCTCTTTAATTTAACATAATGCAAAATTTTAAATGAAATCATTCAATTTCAGGTGGAGAAATTATAATTTTTAGTTGAAAAATCAACTATTTCAGTCAATGGTTCACCATTTTAGTCGAAAATTCAATTATTTGTTTGAATGTTTGTCTTTTTCAGTTGAGATTTCTTCTATTTTCTTCAAAATACGTATTTTTTATATAAAATGATTCTTTATGTTTCTAAATTAATCTTCTTGTTTGAAACTTTATCTTTTTGGTGGAAAATGTAAGTATTCCAGTTAGGTATTCATAATTTTAGTTGGAATGTCATCTTTTTGATTGAAGATAATAAACTATTTGGTTAAAAGTGACACTTTTGTTAAAAATTCATTTATTTCAGTAAAAGATTCATAATTTTAGTTCAAACAGTTTTTTTCTCTGGAAAATTAATTTGTTATGTTCAAATTTAACTATTCCATTTTTGGTCGAAAGCTGATCTTTTTTGGTTCAAAATTCAACTGTTAACTATCAAATAAAAATTTGTTTAAATTACTATTCAAATTCATAGACTTCATAGACAAATTTAATAAATGATTGATTATGTTTTTAGTATTATTTGGTTATTTAGCCCATTAACGCCCAGAAGACACGTTTTCGCAGTACCCTCTTCTACAAGATATTGCACTATCAACCCGCAATACAAAAAATTTAAAAAGTACCTACCCTATTATTTTCAAGGTCGCTCTTTTCGATGGTGTAATCAGAATTTCTTAAAAAAGTGTTATTTTGCAACTTTTTTGCAAAATATTGTTAAAAAACGCGAATTTTGTTATCCTGTTTTTTTTTCATTTTAGATTTTCGTCACCTTATCGCATAATTATTCAACCATGGAGTGACGTAATCGTGTCCTCAATTGTTCTAGTTTCGAATTATGTCATTAGTTTTATTTTTATCATGATTTAAACTTGCAAAATAGCGATACAAACATTAAAAAATTTGGAAATTTTTCAACTAATCAATTAATGTGACTAAAAATGATATATCGTAACAACTGTGCAAGTTATATATATACTATGGTTTTTTGGGTCGCTGATCATGAATTTGATATTATTTTTGCAATATTAATTTGTTTAAACAATTTGTTCAAGCAAATAATTGCAAAAAAATGAAATTTTTTTTAAATAGTTCATTGCATCGTAATCAACGGGGAAAAATACGTTCATATCATATATGAAAAATTATAATTATTTAAACAATAATGCAATTTATTAACATATTTCTTTATATACCCAAAATACGTTGTTACATATGGTTTCTTGGGTTTTTGGGATCGCTGATGGCGAATTTCATATTCATTTTGCTCAATTATATTATTTAAACAATGTATTTAACAATATGGAGCTGAATATAAAGTCCTCATAATTGTTTACTAGAGTAGTGTTTTATGGTAATCATATTTTCATGTTATAGTTTCAACCTTATAGATGACATATTTTTGCTCATAAAAACTCTTGCGAATTGAGTGTTTTATTCTCGGTTGATTTTGAGTATTTTCATATTCAGTCGTCATAAGTAGATATACGTATAGAGTATTTGGCATAAGTACAAAGAGAAGGTATCGCGCCGTCGTTGTACGTTGAGTAATATTATTCACTTCTGTAAAATAGTTGGATTGTTTCATTTTTCGAAAGTAATTTTTTGGGCACGCAATTTGGTAGACCATGCCGAAACGAAAAAAATCTGGAGCACAAAATTGAAAATCAAATCACAATTATTTAGATATTGAAAGTCAAAAACAGTAAAATAAAACTTTTTAATATTATTTAGCTAATTTTTCCTTTGGAGCGCTATATTAGTGACGAGTTTCGAAAAAATACAATTACTACTAATCTATTACTTGTTTAAACAATATAATTGAGCAAAACGAATACGAAATTCGTCATCAGCGATCCCAAAAACCCAAGAAACCATATGTAACAACGTATTTTGGGTATATAAAGAAATATGTTAATAAATTACATTATTGTTCAAATGATTATGATTTTTCATATATGATTTGAACGTATTTTCCCCTGTTGATTACGATGCAATGAACTATTTAAAAAAAATTTAATTTTTTTGCAATTATTTGTTCAAACAAATTGTTTAAACAAATTAATATTGCAAAAGTAATATCAAATTCATGATCAGCGACCCAAAAAACCATAGCATATATATATAACTTGCACAGTTGTTACGATATATCATTTTTAGTCACATTAATTGATTAGTCGAAAAATTTCCAAATTTTTAAATGTTTATATCGCTATTTTGCAAGTTTAAATCATGATAAAAATAAAACTAATGACATAATTCGAAACTACAACAATTGAGGATACGATTACGTTACTCCATGGTTGAATAATTATGCGATAAGATGACGAAAATCTAAAATGAAAAAAAAACAGGATAACAAAATTCGCGTTTATTAACAATATTTTGCAAAAAAGTTGCAAAATAACACATTTTTAAGAAATTCTGATTACACCATCGAAAAGAGCGACCTCGAAAATAATAGGGTAGGTACTTTTCAAATTTTTTGTATTGCGGGTTGATAGTGCAATATCTTGTAGAAGAGGGTGCTGCGAAAACGTGTCCTCTGGGCGTTAATGGGTTAAGTATTTAATGGTGCGAATATATTTGAGAATATTTTGTAATATAATTTGTTAAAGATTCCAAAATTAAAAATATTGATTATAACCCCAGAAACTGAAAAAAATGTATAATAAACTCGCGAAACTGAGGACTTTTTCCGAGTCGATTGAAAAAAAAGAGAAATATTTGAATGGCTCCGTACTATAAAAAATTATTTAACAAAAAACTTGACACATCTGGATAGAACTTGAAATATCCGGAATCAATCAAAGACAAGTGTACAACTGTAAAGCCGTACATTGTATGGTGCAAACTTACAAAGCTCTCGACCAAGCATTATATTATATTTTAATAGTTTTATCTAGCTAAAGGAAAAACAGTTACGACTTCGCAGTTGTTGTTGTCTTGTTAAACCTTTTAAGATTATTAATATTCTAGTTTTAATTATTACAATAACATTTTTTCAATTTGGATTGAACTAACTTGTTTTTTAATCGGACCTAATTCGACTTTAATAATAGAATAATATATTTGAATAAACTTCTCTTCGTTGAAAAAACAGTTTTTAAATTTACTTGAGATTACCCTTTGAAGTAGTAACCAGCAATACATTTACCAATTCATTTAGTAGTAGCATTACCAATTCCTTTAGTAGATATTGTTACTAATTCATTTAGTCAGTTATTCTTACACATTGAATTAGTAGATTCTTACTAATTACCAGTAAACGAATCGGCGCTATTTGAATTAGTAGAAAACTACTACCAATTAGTAGTTTTCTACTAATTCAGATTTAGAGAGATAGGAAATATTCCGACGAATAATATGCTATCTTTCATACAATAGCATCTCGAATGTAAATTTCTCAAATAACACAGCCACACAAAAAAAACTTTTTTCGGGCCTGGAGGCCAGACCATGTTAACTGTATGTTTTTGGAGTCACTGAATCCGAATCCGAGGTCCATAAAAACCCAGCACGTCAGGGTTCTGACATAACGTCAGAAAACCTCATAAAAAAATGTTCTCAGTTCTGGAGGTCAGACCATGTTTACTATATGTTTTCGGGGTCGCTGAATCTGAATCCGTAGTCTAAAAAACTCCAGCACGTCCGGGTTTCGATTTTTAAAGAAACTCCTGAAATTTATTCATCCGACTTGTGTGTCTGCATCCAGGGCACTTCCTCGCGGTGACGGCGGGCAATGGAGTGAGCCTAGGATCCGGCTAAGTTCCTGAATTACGGCTTTAATGCCTTCATGGCAGGCGCACGCAAGCGTTTTACGATGCAGAGAATCGGATGCTCAGATTCGGAATTAGCGACCCCAAAAACATATAGTAAACATGGCCTGACCTCCAGACCCGAAAACAGATTTTTTATGAGGTTTTTTGAGGTAATGTCAGAACCCTGACCTGTTAGGGTTCTTTGGATCTCGGATTCGGACTCAGCGACCCCAAAACACATGTAGTAAACATGGCCTGACCTCCAGACCAGTTTGTGTTTGGAATTTCATTCAGACAAGTTTGAGATACGACAGAAAACTGTAATAAACAATATAATGAATTAATATTTCTATCTATGAGAATCATCAAAACAATATCTTTAATTTTTTTATTAATTTATTCCTGAAAATATTAGAAAAATGACACACAAGGCAGAGTGACGAACAGAAAACTACACATTTTTTGTCATTGCTACGACAGAGAAGAAATTTATTTTCAATAATTAATTGAAACCATTGTTTAAATATTATTACTTTCAAAACTTGTTTACTTATTTTCAGTTCCTGATTTGATTTACGCAAACAAAATTTCATTTCTTCCTCCTGAAAACTTAGCTTGATGAATTCAGACTACTTCTTATCCGTAGTGAAAAGATAGACTAGTGCTTATTATTTCGTAACGGGATGATTGTCGCTTTCTTAACAGTAACGGAACAATAGCCCAGGGGCGCCAACCCTGGGGGGGAAGGTCGGGCGGCCGCCCGACATGTTACAGGGGGGGGGGGGGGTCAGGGCGATAATGTACTGGTTGTAAATAATAACAAATATTGTGTAAAAAAGTGGAAGAAATGAGAAAAACACGTATGGGAAGAAAGTAAAATAATACAGAACGTTCGCAAATACAAATTACGCATGAATAAGTTTATATTTGTGAACAGGCCAGTTTACGAATATTGCTGAAAATATTAAGTAATACGAATTACGCAAAGTATTTCAAAAAAAATTGCAATCATATATATTGTATACGCTCTTGTATATTATGCAGTTTAATGTCCAATAATGTTTTATATCTTTTGGTATAGAAAAAGTGATGCCACCGAATAAGTGTAAACTGGCATTTTTGTCTGGAAATTTTCAAAAATTTATGTAACCTTTTTTCAGGTTTTAATTAGGCAAACAATTATGTTTGTATTGAAGAAGAAATTTCGATGGATGAAGGCAAAATGAGTCAAAAACTCATATGTTTATTAAAGTGTGTTTATTAAAGTAATGCGAATTATATTTTTAAATCAATTTCTCCACCCCTTATGATATTAGGGAATTTTAAAAATAATACATAAAATCGATTTGCTGATTCTTTAAAAACATTAAAAGTTGTAAATCAATTTGGAAAACGAAAATGATTCGATTTCATATTATTTTATTTCAATCGGACTGTAGTAGTGTTTTTGAAATTGCATAATTAAAATCATAAGTCGCTTCTTTTCGTAAGCTAGTCTTGATTCCATCTGTACAAAACATCTCTATCCCCATTTTTTTTGAATGATTGCTGAACAGATTTTAGAATAAATTGAATTAATCTGCATTAAAATAGAATAAAATACTTTAATATACTGTTTAAGAGCAAGCATTGAAGCACGCGTGTAGTAAAATGTTTACCTCGATATGAATAAATAATTTCCTTCGAAACTTGTATACCTGTAGTTCATAATATTCATGCCCCAAATGTTCAAATTTTGAAGAATGCCCGAAAGATGACCGCATGTGGGCTCTTAGAACGTGAGAATGCTTTTCCCATTCACAAAATAGCCGAATTGAATCGTTTCTTACTACAAATCGCGTCTACGTACGTTGTACTGCTACGAAACTTCCACCCAGGCTCCTATTTTTTTTTTTTTTTTTTTTTTAAATTTTTTTTTCTCTCCGCAAATTTGGAGTAAAAAAAAAAGGGGGGGGGGTCAAGATGAAGGAGTTACGCCCGTCCTGTTTGGGAAAGGATTGGCGCCACTGACAATAGCCCAATATTCGAACCCTATAGAACCTGCAAACATCATGGGATTTTGAAATCTGACTTCTGTAGCAGTACGCTAGGTTTGAAAAAAATCAATTTGAACACAGAATGAATGAACACAGAAAATTGACAACGTTCGAAATGAGGCGATTGATCATATTATGCAGTGCACTGGCTTTTTGATATACATATTTCCTTTTGAGTGATTGCAAACCGCTTGAATAGATTATTAATTAGCATTGAGAGGGAAATGTGGTGTACACGATATCGATCGGATTTGAGCATAGAGTCCCTACATAAACGAGCACACTGTCAGATTCTTGCTCGTGACTCGTGGGTACTTTTTTAGACACGTTCCAACTTCTTTATTTATAAACTTTAGAGAGTTCGCGGGAACGGCCGTCATGCTGCTTAAGTAGAAAAAGAGCTTTCGCAGAATTTCAACCCCTAAAAGTTTCCTACATTTCTCCAACTCAGTATTATGAAGTTTTTGGAAAGGGGAGCTTTCCGTTTTTAAGACGCTCTACTTTCTTGATGCTTCGTCATATTGTCAGGGTATTAGTTCTCGCGTTTTATTAAAGACGACAGTAAGTATATTTAGCCTGAGTCTTCAGTGTCAATATTGTTTCCATTGTATTTTATTGGTAATGATTTGAATGAACTGGACAACTCATCAGAAATGTACAGGCCTCATTTTCTTTGAAGAGGAGAGACAGCTGAAATTAATACCTGATGAAATCGAAACCTAATCTTTGTTTCACATTACTCAAGAAGAAACGTCTTTGCATGCAATCTTTCAGCAATACAGTTCTGTCACACAAGAGATTTGTAGATAATACGATGTTACTATACGAATGCCATTCTTCTTAAGGGCTCTGCATAAATTACGTAACCTGTTTTTCTTTCATTTACATCGTTGTATACCTTTTAGCTTCAAGACAATTCTATTCTCGTCTTTGTATATGCAATCAAAAGCAAAACGCGTTACGTAATTCAAGTACAGCCCCTGATATTGGTTATCTTTGTTATATCTGGTGTTGATTTTCAAAGATAACAAAAAATATATAACCATTCCATATAATATGAATTAGTATGCACCGAAACAACATTACTGGATCCAAGGAAATGCGTTTCTTTGGTTTCTTTTTTTTTTAAACCAAGGATTTCTCCACTTCAGTTGAGTAAATTTTGTTTGAACGTAAAAAAACTGATGCCTAGATCTTAAAATTATTTGGTCAAATAAATGACTTCTTGGGGGCCAAAAATCATAGTTTCTTTGAATCTGTCTTTCACAACCTAAGAAATATTTCCTCATTTTAATGAAACCGATTCCTTTAAATAATAAATACGTATTTAAATTAACTATTTAATTCATCCGTAAGTGGATAAAGTAATTTAGCTTCCTTTGAGTGGAGTATTGATCTATTTCATTTGAAGAAATCGTCGTTTGGGTAAACAATCTGCAATTAATTAATTCGAAAAAAATTTTGTTCGAACAAAGGAAATAATTTTTTGAAATAAAAATCTAAAAAAAATTCTAAAAAAATCTTTTTTTCAATAGTAAATTTTTTATTTTCAACTTTCAATAATTCAGGATAAATTCTGCTAGCTGCCGTAAAGCGTATTATCTCACAATAGAAATTTTATTAGTTTTTTAAAAAGCATTTTTTAAGCAAAGGGTTCAGTCACTAATTGTATGGACATAGTAATGAAGTCTCACTTCACCCAAAAATTTGGAATGAAATCCGAAAATTAAGAAAATTGCAACCGAATTTCGAAGCAGATTCGATATCTATAACGATAAAGCTTTCAGACGGTTTCCACTAAGATCATTTTGATAGAAAAACGAATTGGAAACTTATACCTTCATATCAATATCTAGATTAATTTTCACGATATTGATTTTTTTATATTAAAATAATCTAATTTATTTAATTTAATAATTAATTAATGGTGGCTGTTCGTTCCATTAGTCTCAGATTAAAAAGAATTGGTGATAATTTTGTCACACATCGAGAAAGCACACCTGTGACTGGTCACAGAAATAGTTTACGTCACGCCGCGCGCCGTTACCACTTTTCAATGTCTCATGAGGTGACGGTGGTGGTGAGAAGGAGCACCCATGTGATTGTTCACAGAAATAGTTTAGTTCACACACTTTTTTATCGATGTAAATTATTTAATTTTTGGAATTACTTTCATTTTACAAATTTCGTGTCGTGACATAATAAATTATCCTGATGGAAATATAATGAAAATGCGAAAAAAGAGTTTTCCAGTCTGATTTGCTTCCGGAAAAAAATGGTCAATACTGGTACAAAATGTTTCTTTCCGGTATCTACAGTGTATACGCAACCTATAGGTGAGCCATAAATTTTCGCCATGGCCATAATATTAAAAGGATGTGATGATCTTCTGAATAAATACTACATTTAAATTTTTGTATTTTAACCAATAAAATTTTTTAAACAATGGTGGTATTTTCGTAGGCCAATGTCATATTTGTTTCATTTTATGCTGTGTGTATTTTGATAAATTACGTTGTTTTTGAAACGAATTTCTCTTTATTTTAAGTCATGGGCATGGTTCTTTGAATCAATTAATAGTTTGTGAGCTTTTTCCCATGCTTATACTGAACAATATTATCGCGTCTTAGAATCACAGAAATATGTAGAGTGTGTACAATGTACATATTAGCAATATGTATTTTTTTTACTTCTGTTGATAATATGGGGTGCTGCGACATCCCACGCCTTTCTTCTAGACACAGTATTGTCAATTAACAATAAGTTAGTTGTAATATCTGTTTGTTTTTTTATTGCGAAATACAATTTTGTATATTTTATTATACTTATTTGAAGATAAAACCTCAAAAAGTTGTTTAAATAAGCAAATAATCATGATAAAAGCGACCATGATTTTTTTGAACGAATGAGGTTCGTTTTTGAACTAATAAACCGAATTTCAAAGTTCAAACAGGATTGGACAGAGAATATAACAGGGTTTGAGATTAACTGAAATTTTTTTTTCAAAAAGTATAATTATTTTACCATATGAAACTCTAAACATTATTTTAAAAAGTGAGACATGGTAAAAAGCAATTAAAATCGGCGAACTAAATTCTTTTAACTCATTTATGAGTTTAATGGGCAAGAAAAATTAATTTCATAAAGGGTTTTATAGAGCAGAATTGAAGAACAATGTTTTTGAGTTTCATTAATTTGTGACTGAGCATGAGGAGCACATGATTGGCCTGTGCACTCGTACGTTACCGGCATGCTTGACTCATCGAGATTCATGAATTATAAAAAATTATGCTTTGAAAATATCGCTATGTCTTTTAATATGGATATTACGTAATTATATGCTAAATACAGTAAAATTAACAATATACGCGTGCATTTTATCGGATCGAATATGATATTTCCGATTCGACAAGTGTTAATTTTTAGATCAGCTTATTCGGTTCGATCGATCCACCGATCGGATGTCGAAAAACCGACATGCGATCCATGCTACGGTCGGATGAGTTTTTTTTTCGATGAGATTGGCCAGTCGATCGAATGTCAAAAAGCCGACATTTAGGGTTATTATATTATATATAGGCATTTAGGCCACTGTACCGTTTGTGGCCACTTTGAGATTTATAAGTAAATCTTAAATATTTAGTTCTTACTATAGTATTATGTAGTATATTTATAGGGTTTTTTGATATGATGGCAACGCTGTGAAGTCTTCTCTATTGGACGTTAAAATCATAGTTTAAGAAATAATTGAAAACATATGTGGACGCGTGTTGTACCTCGGAAATTTTAATTATTTCTTATAAGAATCTGCAGAACACCCCGGTGAGTGAATTACTGATATTTGTTGAAAATCATAATCTTCTTTAAATGTTTATATTATATACTACTTAAAAAACTTAATAGTGAGTAAAAAACATAAATTTACTGATAACAACTCAATAAAAAGGCCCATGGCCACAACTAATACAGGTATACAAGTGCTACTTTTGATCATGCCATAGCCACAAGTGGTACATACGTTTTCCAGTTTTGGCCATAGTACTTATTTATTCAATATGTTGGATTATTAACACGTATATTATTCAGTTATTATTAATAAAATTGTTGACAAAGAGTTTCAATTATCAAACTAAGAACTAATTTTTTTATTTTTCATATTTTATGGGTTAGAATGGCGTCGAGAGTAAAAAAGAAGACCGTGGAG
The DNA here is from genome assembly GCA_932178445.1 of Andricus quercusramuli. NCBI lineage: Eukaryota > Metazoa > Arthropoda > Insecta > Hymenoptera > Cynipidae > Andricus > Andricus quercusramuli. The sequence goes on along the minus strand of CAKNXH010067099.1, from coordinate 7,821 downwards.
AAAATTCCTAAATCACCTTCAGCTACAATCAGTAAACCTAAAAGACATTTTTCACGTATTCAGAAGCTGATTTGAAAAAAGCATTGGAATCAATTAAAAATGGGACCGCTATTGCAGCAGCCAGTAAACAATATAAAGATCCAAGAACAACGTTGTGTAATAAACGCACCAGAAATTTTAGGTCGTGTTGGTCCTGAATCTGTACTTGGTCACAATATCGAAGATAAATTGGAGGAGTGGTTACTAGAAACTAGCAGAATGGGTTTTCCAATAAATAAGGACTTCTTGATACACTCTGTCAAGCAATTAGTGGAAGCAGAAGGCTTAAGAAATCCTTTTAAAAATAATGTTCCAGAAAGAAAGTGGTTTGAAGGTTTTCTCAGGCGTCATCCATGTGTTGGACAAAAAAGAGCCGAGCACGAGGGGCTATTCACTGAGTTGAAATGAGTGAAAGAGTTCATGATTTTCGAAGAGTACGTAATCTTGAGTCTGAGTTGATATGAGTGAAGAGAATCTATTCAGAGTTGGTAAGAATCGTCGAGAATCGAAGAGAATCGAAGAGAATCGAAGAGAATCGAAGAGAGTACAGATGATTTGGAAGAATACGCGAAGATCAGGAAGAGTACAAAATGAGTTGAAAGAGCATTGAAAGAGTTCAAAGGAATTGCCGACACGGTGAATGTCAGATGATTTTTCGGTGAATCCGCATAAATGAAAAATAATTCATATGAATCACTCATTTTTATTTTATACATACATAACACATATAATACATATAATACACTTCGACATATAAAAACTTTCTTTGAAATTAAATGCATGTATACAAAATACATATATTATATGTATTATATATGATACATAAGCAGCACGTCACATTGTAAAATAAATGTCAGAACCCTATAAATTTCCGTTCAATGGATAAAATACTTTTCCAGTTAAAGGGTGGCAATACAGAGGTAGATAACCCATATTTTTATCGAAACAAAGGTAACTTTATAAAAATTCTTCAAAGATGGAATAAACATCGTGGAAAAATGTTTGTTTCAAAATAGAATTTTTTGATACAATAAGGAAAGAAAAAAATGGTAACACACTTTAGTTTAAATTTCAACTTCGTAGTACATATTTCTTAAATCTTCTCGCACTAATAATCATTGAACTTATTATCGTTCATTGCGCAAAAAATAAATTTTAATTTTCTTCGGATTTTTAGAAAAATATTTCTGTCATGCTACTTTCGGAATTATTAATTTTTTAAAGTAGGTTTTGTTTATTGAAATGCGAAAAGTAATTTAAATCTTTTAGTCTATTATGAACGAAACATCTCGTTTAGAAGAAACCTTGCTACTGAAAAGTTTTTTTATTTATCAAGATATAATTTATCTTTTACTCAATACGTGGAGATACGAAGAGATTTCTAGACATTTTTTGGAGACTCTACCAATTATTTTACAGATTGCAATGAACAGACTTTAATATTTAGGGTGGCGACTTGACCGGGAGAGACCGGGAATTTAATTAAAAAACTGAGAATTTACTTCTGATTGTAGAACAAATCCAGTTTTTATTATTTTAACAATTTTGGTCAATTTAGAAAAGTTGAAGTTTCATCATTTCAATTTAAAATTCTTCTCTGGTTGAATATGTAACTACTTCGTTAAAAATAAATTCATCTTTTTTTTGTGAAAATTCAACTATTTGGTTGAAAATTGATAATTTGCATTCAAAAATTAAACTATTTGTTTGAAAATTTATTTACTTTGTGGGAATACTATCCATTTTCGGTTGTAAATTATTTTTTTTTAGTTCAAAATTCAACTATTTAGTTGAAAATTTGCCTTCTTTATATTTAAATTCAACTATTTCGTTAAAAATTCATGTATTTTTCGGTAGAAAATTAATCTTTTATTTGAAAATTAATATTGTTTAAATTCATATCTTTGGTTGAAAATTCAAGTGTTCCAGTAAAGTATTAATCGTTTTAGTTGAAAATCCATCTTTTTGGTTTAAAATTTAACTGTTCCAGTTGAAGATTCATAATTTGATTTGAAAATTCATCACTCTGGTTGAAAGTTGAACTATTTTGTTGAAAATCCGTTTTTTCTTGTTGAAAATTAATTTTTCCATCTGAAAGTTTGACTTCCATTTTTTGTAAAAATGAACATTTTTTACTGAAAAATTTCAGTTTTTTTCTCCGTTCTCTGTTATTGGTTTAAAGGATGTTTAGAATGAACGTCATGAATTAAAATAAATATTTGCATTTTTTCTGGGACTATGAACATGTTACTTTTAGTTGACCGGGAAAATTGAAAAACTTGACCGGGAAAAACCAGGAAATGACCGGAAATTAGAAATCATTCGCTGAATCACCACCCTGATATTGTGAATAATTCTATAAGTTTTTTCTTTCGTCTCCGCTAATATAGAATGTTACAAGTATATATTTTTGTGATATTCAGCTTACAAATTATAAAAATTATAAGTTGAAAATTTTGATGTTAATTCAGTTTCAGAATTAGAATGAGCCATGGCCATGTAACGGATTTTTTAAGGGTTTCACTACTCGGTTTTTTAGTGTTTATCAGATTACAAAACATTACTAAAGATTTCAAAAGGTTTCAAAATATTTCAAAGATTTTAAAATATTTAAAAGGATTTTGAACATTTTACAAAGATTTGAGAGATTCCAAAGATTTGAAAAAGTTTACAGTACACCAGATTTCTAGGATTTTAAAATATTTCGAAGTTTAGAAACGATTTCAAAAGGTTTAAGAACATTTTAGAAGATTTGAAAAGATTTCATTAAGATTTAAAATAATTCACTGATTTCAACGAATAAAAAAGATTTCACAAAAAAGACTTAAGATAAATTTCACTAATATTTGAAAAGATTTCACAAAGATTTTAAAGATTTCACGAAAAATTACCAAAGAATTCGAAAATTTCCAAAGATCTTAAAACTTTCAAAAGATTTCAAAGGTTTTAAGGATAATAGAAAAGTTATAGTAAACTAGATTTCTAAGATTTCACACAGATTACAAAGACTAAAGAAAGCTTTCACAAATATTTCAAAGATTTCATAAAAATTTCAAAAAAATTTAAAGATTTCAAGGATTTTAAAGTTTTTGAAGATTTCAAATATTTTACAAAAATTTGAAAAGTTTCCAAAAAATTTCACAGAAATTTTAAGATTTCACAACGATTTGAAGTATTTCAAGAGATTTCAACGAATTCACAAAGATTGCAAGGTTTTCAAAGACGACGTATGTTCGCAAAAAATTAAGAATTTGTTTATTAATGGTTCTGCCTTCTTTAGAAATTATTGACCAATAAAAAATGAAATGGCTCATTTTCTACACGTATGCAAACGCTTATGCGCTTGACCTGGAACACACATTGAATTTCGTTCCTAAGAATCGCTGGACACCCTGATTTTGAATAAATGCAATTCTCTGTCTTTTCAAATGTGATTATTACCTTATTATCAATGACAATCTCCTTTATTACGCGTAAAATAAAAATATCAGCAAGTCAAACAGTAAATGAATATTCAGACTTCCGAAAGAGTTCAGCGTGAGTTCGTAAGAGTGCAAGTGACCGCGCTGACTTTACAGTGACCAACGCTGAGTCGAGAAGAATTGAGAAGAGTTGAGAAGAGTTGAGAAGAGTTGGGAAGAATTTACGTGATTCTCCCTGAGTTAGCGCGATTCCCTAAGATTCGGAAAAATTTCTCATGATCTGGCCGGATCATAAGAAATTTCATTTGACCTGTTTTGAGTGAAGAATGACTTTTAACTCATTTCAACTCAGTGAATAGCCCCTCGGCCGAGCATCTTTGCAGGGCTCGGGCAATCGTCACTGAAAATGGCACCCGTTCTTGGTTTTCTCATGTCGCAGAAGAGCTTGGCGAAAATGTCAAAATACATAAAGTTCCTCGAAGGGTTTTTGATTTGGATGAAACGTCGATGCATCTTGCACCAAAAGGTGGTCTTGTCTTAGCAGAGAGAGGAAAAGCTGTCTATGATGTAGCTGGTAATGAAAAAAAAAAAGGTTACTACACTGTTTAATGTGAATGCTGCTGGAGTATTTGCGCCACCATTAACAGTTTTTAAGAACGAACGTTTATCTAAAATTTATGTTGATTCTGCTCCAAAAGATTGGGGAATACGGAATTCGGAGAATGGATGGATGACTAGTGAATCTCTTTATGAGTATTTCACCAATATATTCTACCCATTTCTTGAAAAAAGTGGAATCGAACTCCCTGTGATTGTTTTCTTAGATGGTCATGTTTCTCATATGTCTATCCATCTGAGTAAGTTCTGTAAGGAAAAGCAGATCATTTTTGTTGTTTCCCGCCCCACTCGACGCATATTTTACAACCACTGGACGTATCTTTTTTCTTTCCTTTAAAACAAAGATGCAAGAACTCAATTCGTTATTGGCGTGTAGAAAACAACGGTACTGATCTTCAAAAGCATAACGATCCAGCTTTTTTATTAAAGCTTATTAATGAGGAAAATTTCACAGATGTCATCAAGAGTTGATTTAAAGTTTGCGGTTTATGTCCATTTGATGCTAACGCAGTTGATTATAGTAAATACGTTGAAATAAAAGATTCTGAAAACTCTCAAAGTGAATCTAACGAATCCGATTCACAAAAATCAGTAGAAGTTTTATCTCATCAAGAATACGTTGAAAGAAAAATTGACGCTGACGTCTTACAGCGTTTTAAAAATGCAAGAGCCACTGGTATTGGTTGGGAAGCTGATGACCAATATGAGGTTTCGTATGATCTTTGGGTCAAGGCTGTAGAAGATGATACACATAAAGAGAATGAATTGCCATCTTCATCTTGTCTTCCTGTAGCATCTCAAAATCCTTCTCCTTTCACTTCCAATGATAACAATATCATTGAATTTTCGTTTCCACAGCTTCGCACGCCTCAACTTGAGGAATGTGAGTAATCTTTACGGCTGAATAAAACAAAAATTCAAACACAATTTCTTAATATTGATATTTTTGGTAGTTTTCTTTCCGTCTGTTGTTTAATTAAATTTTGAATCATATTTTAATTTGATTACATTTTTTTACTCTTTTCTAGTCGACGAACAATTGGAATCTTCAAAGTCTCATAGCTCTGACAAAAATTCCGATTGTGGAGTACCTCCTTTACCTGAACCTCCTATCAATAAACCGAAAAAAGTCATTAGTTCCCATAAATAAATTTATCAAAAATCAAAATGTGAAAATAGATTAAGGAATCATGAAGCCAAAATAGATGAATTTCCGACAAAATGCATGAATTAAAAAAACATATAGTTCAATTATCAACTAAAAATGATAAATTTTCAAACAGAAAAATGAATTCTTGACAAATTATTTCAACTTTTAACCAAGTAATGAGTTTATTGATCAAAACAGATTCATTTGAAACCAAACAGTAGAATTTTTAACCAACAAAGATGATTAAAAAAAATTCCTACCAAAAGAAATTAATTTTTCGACCAAAAAGACGAAATTTAACAAAAGCGTTGAATTTTCAACAAAGAAAAATTTTTCAGTCAAGAAAAAAAAACAATCTCAACCAAATTGATGAAGTTTTAAGCAAAAAATACGAATTTTCTACAAAGCAGTTGAATGTACATCTCAAAAATATGAATATTGAACAAAAAAAGTTTATTTTCAACCAAATAGTTAAATTTTCTATCAAAATAGTTGATTTTTCAACTAAGAAAGATTTTTTACTCATGAAAGGCAAACAATGTCAACTCAACTGTTGAAATTTCAAAACCAAAGGACGAATTTTGTACAAAACAGTTCCATTTTCAACCCGAAAATATGAATTTTTAACGAAAACGTTCATTTCCAACATTAGTTCAATTTTTTACGAAAAAAGTTGAATTTTTCACCAAGGAAGACGTTAAAATTTCAACCAAAAAGGATGACTTCTGGACAAAATAATTAAATTCTAAACCTAATAATAAGATTCTTACTTTTTAACCAAAAAATCTCAATTTCCAAAGCAAAAAGATGAAATTCGAATTATAGATCCAAATGTTTTTCGATTAAATCCTCATGTAGAACTATGTAAACATAACATTTTTTTTCTATAATTTGCGAAAAAGTGCCAGTTTTTCCACCTGTTTTTGGTGTAAAAAGTGACCGATTATTGGTCGATGACGTGGCGCATGCGCAGTGCCGACCTTTCCGGGCAACAGTGGAAAAAGTGGACGCATGGAGTGGAAAAAGTAAATGGACACAGTGACAAAAGTGAGGCACAGTGGAAAAAGTAAATAAAGTGCAAACTGCTTCGTGTTACTCCGGGTGTGTTCATGCTGCCTCGGGTGTGCTCGTGCATCGTGCGCAGCCAACTTCATGCTATTTTCCGACTTCGTCCCTAACCTAAAAAAACCGTCAGGTTCTCCGAAAATACGGTGTTATTGTTGCGTCAATCGACAAAAAATCGCCTTCTTTTCACACAAAAAGCAGGTAAACAAAAACTAGCACTTTTTAAACAAATTATAGAAAAAGTATCGTGTCCCACACATTGAAAAAGCGACGATTTAAAACTCGTGTGATAGCCACCCTCGCTCCGCTCGGGTAGCTAACTTCACACTCGTTTTAAATCTCTCGCTTTTTCAACTTGTAGCACAATATACTATAATACTAGCTTTTGATATAAAATTCGCTTTTTCTTGAATTTCAACTATTAAAAATTCAGGTGACAAAAATTAAAGGAATTTGAAACTTGAATTTTAAGGAGATGAAAATCTAAAAATAAATTTTCAACATTTCAATTTTGAATTTTCTTAAATTTTCAAAAGTTAAAATTTAACTGATAAAAAATTTGTAAAGTTGAAGGTCGCGAAATTGATACTTTTTCATGTTGAATGTTTCATTTTAGGCTGCGTCTAGTCGTCCCGAATTTCGGGACGACTAGCCGGAAATCAAGATAACTGCTAGTCATCCCGAAATTCGGGACGACTAGCCTATTTCTACCATTTGGCTAGTCATCCCGAAATTCGGGACGACTAGCCTATTTCTAGCATTTGGCTCGTCATCCCGAAAATAATGCACTTTATTAATTCTACTGTTTTTAACTAGACCAAAATTACCAAATTTGAATATCCTATTTTCTCCATTCGGCTAGTCGTCCCAAAAATAATGCATTTTAGGAAATTTCTCGTTTTAACTAGACAAAAATCACAAAAAATGTTAATGACCCCGAAATTCGGGACGACTAGCCTATTTTCAACATTCGTCTAGTCGGCCTGAAAATAATGCACTTAATTAATTTTACTGCTTTCAACTAGACAAAAATTACGAGGCGCTGGAAAAGGGGTAGGGATGTTACCTCACATTATTTCTGTGACTAGTCACAGGGGTGCCTTCCGGCCCCCACGAGGCGTTACAAAAGGGGTAGTGGTGTTACCTTACATTATTTTTGTGACGTCACAGGGGTGCCTTCCGGCCCCCACGAGGCGTTGGAAAAGGGGTAGTGGTGTTAACTGACATTATTTTTGTGACCTGTCACAGGGTGCCTTCCCGCCCCCACGAGGCGTTGGAAAAGGAGTAGGGGTGTTACCTGACATTATTTTTATGACCGGTCACAAGGGTGCCTTTCCGCCCCCACGAGGCGTTGGAAAAGGGGTAGGAGTGTTACCTTACATGATTTCTGTGACTAGTCACAGGGGTGCCTTCCCACCCCCACGAGGCGTTGGAAAAGGGGTAGGGGTGTTACTTACATTATTTTTATGACCTGTCACAAGGGTGCCTTCCCGCCCCCACGAGGCGTTGGAAAAGGGGTAGGGGTGT